>CAEFZY010039391.1:0-124772 GCA_903066815.1 Brachyrhaphis roseni
TATATATACACCTATATATAGTATGTAAAGTTCTGTAAGTATTGAAATCTCAAGATTTCATGTACACAAATGGAGATGAGCTAAGCGCTAACACTACTTTTCAATCATATAATTTATTATTCCTATAACACTATATATATATCATACAGGGAAAATGTGGGACGAAGTGACCCATTCAACCAAACTTAATTTAGATATAGTTTGTTACCTTTTCTATTTAGTTTTGAAAAATGATTTAATCTAGATTAAATTTACCCTACAAAAACCACTCGCCCTGTGATTTCTAGGATCGATATCCTAGAAAGTACATTAAAAAATTAATAATTTTAATAAAAATTCTCTTCCATCTAAAAAAAAAAGAAACAATGCTGTTTTTATGTCCAGGTAAGATGACTTTGACGACTACAATTTTGGAGAAGACCATGTCTTGTGAGTCACAACCATCTAAAGGCTGCAGTAAACTCTGTTGTTTTTGCTTTATTTTCTGCCAGTTTTTCCTTCCACTCATTTTGCATAGACATGCTGGGATATGGCACTCACTGCCAGCTTAGTGGTCACATTTTAGTGACTTACCCACCAAGTGTCTCCCCATGATTGTTATGCCTTTAAATATCCGTATTAGTAGTAATTTTTATATTTATCCTAATTTTCAGAGCAACTGAATTTAACATTTAAATTAGTTGTAGCCTATGCTCATCAGCATTAACATAAATGCGTAAAATAGTCAGCCTACATAAAAACTCCTCAACAAATTTCACCTTTTGAATTTAATTCATGAAATACACATTTTAATGACATTGTCATTTCTGGAGGTATTTGTGTATTCATTTGTCTAGTGACTAAGGGTTATTAGCAAAGGGGTCCCCACTGAATTTCAGCCAAACCAAACCAGAGCGGCGCAGACTGACCTGTTTGAGGATCCGGGGCCCAGCAGCCGCCTGCACAGCGGAGCAACAGCAGGACTCTGCCGGGTGAAGCGTCGAGCAGCGGTGCAAATTAACCCACAGGGGGCGCTCATCGCTTCTCGGCTTCCTGTCAGAACAGACGACGTCTGGAAAAGCCGAAAACTGTCAAAACTGCTGAGAGTCACACATTAGCGGTGTTATAGCAAACATTTTTTTTATATATATTTTGCAGTCGTTTAGGTTTTATTTGAGGAGCTGATTATGAAATCTACACGTTTTAAACTGAATCAGAGGCTATCTACAATAAGACAAACTGCCTTAAAATATATTGTTTTTAGTCTAAAATAGTACTAGCAATCAGCCGATGCCCCTTTCACATTAACAGGATGTAAGAACAATAACAAAATGTTTACTTTTAACCCTAAAAAAGGGGTAGGGAAACATCATTTTGTACTATTGAGATAAATCTAAATGGAGTTTGTTGTGACCTCTTTGGAGTAAGCTAACTAGCTAAAGCTGCATTAAAGCAGGGTTTTTTTTCCGCTTTGTTGTGTCGGGTAGACAGAAGCTTGGTTAATTTTCTTACCTAAACAACGCCAAACCGTATTCCACACAAATTCAGGTCATGTATTTCTCCACTACAACAGTAATAACCTTCGACATGTTAGAATTACATGACAAGTTTCAATGGGAAAGCTCACTTCTTCGGAGCGTTCAAACACCTGGCATTGAGTTTATCAGCGCCCTCCGCTGGCCGAATGGAGTGTTGTATTTGTGACTTTTCTGTGTGGCGAGGTAGAATCTGAGATTCATTTTATGCCATACTGAAACAAATGTCAGTCCAAGTTGAGATAGTGGCACAAATACAGACAGATTAACATTTGAAGAAGTATATTTATGTGGTTTCCATTTAAAATTCAATTAAAACCAACTCAGTTCACACATCTGTGTACCATACAAGAAGAACATCTTCAATTAATATCTAATTGAATAAAATCAATTACATGGTAAGAATTGACTACAATATAATCAACTTGTCAGATTCAGATCCAGTTTAATTCAGTCCAAACTATAACAAAGTACAGGAAGATGTATGTGATCATTAAAATCCAAGCAGTAAATCACTTATCTAAGAGACCAGGCATTTCAGTAGCTTTCAGTTCATTGTTCAGCGAGTGAAACCTGATATGTTCCTGTTTTGTTGCACTGGGTTGTTCCCTGACATAAAAAGCGGCTGCTGTCATCAAAAGCATTCAAAAGTCTATTGTATATTCCCAGTACAGCACTTTTCGACAGCCAGACCAGCTTGGTTTGCATTGTTATCACCTTGGAAATATTTATTATTTCTCTTTAGAATATATGTGAACATGTAGAGAAAACACTGGAATATCTGGGTTTAAAAATGTAATCCTCATGAGTGAATAAGTAGCACACTGAGAGCATTTCTGCAGGGTGTTCAATTTTTAAAAAAAAATTGGGTATTTTTGTGAACTTCAGAAAAGTTTTCATCTCCCAGCTGACACACGATTGGAAAATTATTACATAGATCCCTTTAAGGAGTACGTTTGATGATTCTCTGCTGTTTCCATTATAATTAGTAACAAATGCTTGACTTGGCACTTGTGTTTTTGGCTCCATCTTGTGGTAAACTAACAGTATGCGGTGAACTGCCACAACCTTAAAGGCAGCAATTCTATAAATATTTTAAGACGATGAATGTATACTTCTTTCATTTAAATATTTTCTTTATCATACAGCCAAGCCTTCTATTAACTTTAAAGCTATTGTGGGCTTTAAGTGTGGCTTAAGGAAAACAAAGTCAATATTTGTGTTGTGTTTGCGTTGGTCAACACAAAGCCCTGAACTCAGTCCTATTGAAAATGTGTAGGTCGAGCAGAAAGCTGTGTTTGAGCCATTCAGTCTACAAACACAACTCAGTTACACCAACTCTGTCAGAAGGAAAGAAACGCATGGAAGAAGACCCAAAACATTAAACCCCAATCAGGCAAACAGTTCTAAAGTCATCAGAAAAGTTAATTGTAATAAAAAAACAGTCAGCAATACAGACCCAAAACGTAGAGACGCAACTGAGTTGAAAAATATTTTTGAAATTAATGTATCCAAGTAATGACAGGTCAGAATTACAAGAGGTAAAATTCTCAAGAAAAATTTCTTGCATTATGTGTTTGTACAGTCTTGGTACAATGATGAAATTGTTCACTCTTACCCAAAGGAGAGAAATGCAAAAAATATTCCTTGATTCTCTTTTTTTCCCCCCTTACTTTGTGCCACTGGGTTTCTCTGGTTCTTCCCTGTTGGCAACGAAACAGACAGAAACCAGTCTGGAATTACAAACCCAAACTATCCGCTTTCAACATGCGTAATGCCACAGCCAGGAAATAATGTTTCCTAAACTCCAGACTTAAAATAAACAGATAACTCCTAGCATTTGAAATTATTTAGGAATAGTGAAGTTTTTTGATTAATTCTAGAGGTATGATTGTAAGATTGATACTATTCCTGAGTCTAACTATTAATTAAGTATCTGTATACTCAATGTGGTACAAATGGTAACAATGGGGATGTGTCTTATCAAATTACAGAGAAAGCCCGCTCCTTACTCAGAAAGACTTTTATGTTTAAAACCAGGTAGTGTGTTGTGCCTTATTGAGTGCCTTCACAACTGCAAACCTTGGTGTATTTTATTAGGATCTCAATATATACACAGTTAATAGAACCACGTTTCTGTGCAATTAAAGTTTTACGACTAATTTCTTTTGCCCATTCATCTTTGCAAAAATGCCGCAAAGACAATTATATTGGATGAAACACATCCATAAACATCAATATATTATTCTTACCACAGATTCCAGATCTGTACTTTGACTGGGTCACATCCTCTATGATCTCAACCATCCTATTGTAGTTCTAGTGCTGAAAGGTGAATGTCTTCTCCAGGCTTCCATACAGGCCAGATTTGTGGCATGAACAACAAATAGTTGTCCAGTTCACAGATTCTTCCACCTGAACCGTGGATCTCTGCATCTCCTCCAAAGTTAATATAGGTCTCTTGGCCGCTTTTCAGGTTTTTGTAATCGCCAGCATTGAATTTTATTCATGGGCATCAGCGTAAAAAGGGCTTAATACAAAAAACATTGAAATTTGTAGTTGTGAAATGGCCAAATATGTAAAATGTAAATATTTCCACATGATACTTTGAATATGCAAATAAAATTCTTAGTTTTGGAAATAAATAAATAGCTCTGATGTCTGTATTTCTATCAGTTACCTAAAACCATTTTAGTGCAGAAATACAATAAATCTATTGAGTCAAGATAGCTTTATGAACATATACTTGAAATGATATAATTGTTAAAAAAAACCCCACTTAATTCCACATAGGGAATCTCGCAAAGAAATAAAGAAACACATTTTTCAATCAGAAGAACACTGTGTTTGATGTATGGGAGCGTACAGTAGAGCTGTTTGTCTGCATTTCTCAGCGAGTCTCTCTGTATCACTTTTGTAAGAACAACATTTAATAGAAACTCAGCAGATACACAGAAAGAAAAGGCCTGCAACTGTTAGATTCCTTTCTGCATTCCTGCGAGTTTTCTTCCTCTGTTCCTGCACTAGTCACAGGTCAGCCTCAAAGTGCAGGTTTCATATTTTCAAGAAAGCCCTGAAGAAAACCTGTCAAACAGTACAATCCTGAAATTAAAAAGACAATTAGAGAGATTAAACTCATTCCATTAAGACAGACTGCGATTTGCTCCACCCAAGTGCTCTGGAGGAAGCAACTGTTTCGGAGCTGTATGTTAACTGTTTAATAACTAACACCAAGAACAACCTGACCCCCTGTTGTCATTGGTGTGGGGAAAAAAAATGTGCCTATAAGAAAGTTGTCAGTAAAAGTCCTAACAGGTTTGAGTACTTGTAAAAAGTGAGCAAACCATGTTGATGTTTTTGCCGTTCTTAGGAACAGTAGCTGCTCACTTCCTTCACTGGGCTTGTTCTTTTCCCAGCTGACTCTACCAGTCCAACTGGCTGCCTTCCTGCCTTCTTTCCCATGAGCAGCACAACTTTGCTCAACCTGTCAGCCAGTTCTTCAGAGTGACAAGAAGAGATTTTTTTTTCAGCTATGCACAGACACCTTGCTCTCGTCATAAGCAATTGTCCCACGCATGACGCAAACGCAAACGCATCAGTGTCATCGCAAAACAAGCCTTTACGCAGATTCATGTGCCTCGGTCTGCGTGCTTGTGAGTCAACATAAATATTTTTAACATACTTGAATGGGTGACATCGTGTTTTAATTTGTTTCAGGCCATAACCTCTGCAACAGTTTTCTGTATGGGAACACACAATGGCATTTTCCATTGTTGGGGACTATTAATGAAACATATATGTGTACAAAGTTGGTATGTCAACACTTTTCTCATCTTCCCTTCAGCTTTATGAAATAGGCTAGTAATCATAAGCTGGAAGTCACCCCACACTTGCAGACTTTACTTTTTAGAGTGGTGTTTGTGGGGTGACATGGAGGCCGATCTCCTTTTAAACATGGTCTGTGCAACGACATCAAAAGACTTTAGCTTTGATTTGACTTTGTTCTCGCAATATTTCATTGCCTTGCTTCTGCAGAGAACTTTAAACAACCTCTAAAATGTTTCTTCTTCAGCAATGAGTTCTTGTGCATTGAAGGTAGGCCATTGTGGTTGAGTGCATTTCCGATTATTTTCACAGAACAAATTTTACCTGCTAATCCCAGATCTCTCGGAAGCAGACTCCTGATAACTTTTTAGAAAATTCTTTTGACTTGTGCGTCTCATGTTCTTTCCACTTCCGGATTATGATTTTAACGTTGATCACTATGAGATTCAGAAGTTTGGAGCAAAAGCTGCAGTCATTGTATTCAGTTTATTTTGCAACAGTGAGATTTTTTTTCGTGAAGGTATCTTTGCTTTTGTGAATTGTATCACCCTTTTTATTACTTTGGTAATCAATGGCAATCAGTTACTACCAAATGAGACGACGTTCATTTGCAAATAGAAGCAGGGATGCTTTCTAAATGCTGACGTATTTCAGCTGGTTTCTTGACTTTCTATGCATTTTTTAATACATCCCGTCCTTTGAGTTCAATACTTTTTCAATCATTTATTCATTGAAATGTCAATGACTTCATTTGTGGACTGACTTGCTTTGATGATAACACTGATAACAAAAAATAATAACTAAACAAAAATAATGAATTACTTTTTTTTTTCCTTTGTAAAAAGTACCTTCTCCCCCACAACATTTATCAAAAACCAAGTGATCCCATAATAGCATCTTACTAGAATAGGATGTACCAACCAATGTTAAACGTTCTCCTAGTACATGTACTTGTTTTTGTGGGAACTTCTGTTCTTGGAGTGTACGTGTATGCTCAAAATTACTTTTCATTCTTCTGTAAGAAGGGTGTGAGGCTGCAGCTCTGAAGGAAAAATTGTTTCAGTTTGTACTAATTGCTCTTCGGATGGCAACAGTTCAAACAGCGAGAAAGGCGTGTCTGTCTCTGTTATGATGCGTTCATATTTGCCAACAGTAACCCCACTTTAAACTTCAGGCCACCTTAGGCATGATAAGGAAGCTTTTTTCTTCTTAGGTGTACTTGTGACACAAGGCAGCTCGGGTCCGTTTTGCACATTTGAAGAACTATTCTTGTTAGACCTTTTTAACATTTTATCAAGTTACAAACACCAGTTTCAATGAAATCTTTGAACGTTTTGTGCAATATATCGAAAAAGTTCTGCATAACCGTGGAGCTCAAGGAAAGCCTATTATTCGTTCTAAATGACTTGTTGCAAACCCTCTCTGGCTTTTTTACATTTTTTCTTTGGTCATTTCTCAAATAAAAGCTAAATTCTGGTGTGCATGAATAATAGTGCTACTGTTGACAGATTATCCTGTCTGAGCTGAAGATCTCTTCTGCTCTTGCAGAAATACGATGGGACTTGTTGCCACCTCTTTCATCAATGTTCTCCTTTAGAGTCTTGTCAATCACAAAGGTTTTGTCTTGGTAAAAGGGAGGCACTATTTTATCGGCATGGTATCGGAATCGGCCAATATTAGCTTTAAAATTTAATAAAGGACATCAGCCATTCCGTCAAAATAACTCATCAATATAAAAGGCGTTGTTTTTATATAACAAACCAGTGACAATGGTGCCTGCACCACAGCACAATGTCAAATTTACAGTGTTTGAGTGTTGTCATTGTCTTAGAGAGAGCAAATGTCATTTGACATTAAATGTAAAGCAAGTTGAAAGTGTTACATAATTTTCAGACTCCTTTTAAGCATTTACATTTGGTAACAAGCTAAACTTACAAAGATAATGCAGTATTTTAATTCCACAGTTTCCATATAGTTTCAGTAAGAAGGCATAGGAAAATAATATTGGTGTTGGTTATCAGCCAAATGAGTCAGATATCGAGCAAACATCCAGTATTGCGCATCTGTATTTGGTAGTTTGTCATTATAAAGTACCCTTCACGTTTGGAAAACAGTGTGTGAAGTCTAAGAGATGTTCAAAGTCTCTCATCTTGTTTTCTGGTCCAACCCTGCTGTAATTCTCTACACAACTTTATCTCTGACCTGTCTGGTTTGGTCTGTTATGATAACGCTTCTTCACTAATCTTCTCTTACAACTTTCAAAGGTCGTCACAGAACAATATGTTTCAGGTAGACTTTTTTCTATCCAGGTGACTTTTGAAGGTATTTGGTTGCACTGAATTTTATTTAGAGTCTTCAGATTAAAGGGGTCTGAATAAATGAACAACAACACCGCAATCTTTGAGTAAAGAGTTCTGATTTTGAGAACCATGTTTCCCTTTCTGCAAATATCATAGTTGAGTGCTGCTCTGGGTTGGTTTACCACAGAAAATCCTATTAAAATTGAAGTTAGTAGTTGCTTATTGACAAAGCGTAAAAAGTTTATGGTGGATGACTACTTCCTTAAGGTACTATAGTCATGAGAAGCGATGCATCTCCCTTGCACGTGATTCTTTTGAAGCTTTTGATTGCCTTTGTGGAGCCAAGAACCAAATATTTCCTCCAAATTTCTGAGTCAAATGATCTACGTTTATTAAGCATTGTTCTAACCTAAAAGTATACCAAAGTTTTAGTTTTGGCTGAAGTTGTTTCTTTAAACACACAGCCCTGTAGGACACCTTTAGTGACCTGTGTTTATCAATTATGACATATTGTGGCTGATTTATTTTGCAACTCTGCGACTCATAGTCACAAATGGTTTTTCCACAGAAGTTCTTGCACATGTTTGGTGCTGCATCCAGAATTTGAGCCGATACTAGATCATAACACTGAGTTTGTTCTTATTTCACACATCAACATAAATATTTATCTGAAATATAGCAAACATAAAATATTCTTAGTCATTTGTTTGAAATGTAAAAACATAGTATTCGTACAAAGATATTCTGATAATACCCGAATCATTTCATCTTTAATTAATAATTTTACAATTAGATTCCTCCTCTCTCAACAAACTTCAATAGTGCTTGTTACAAAGCAGGAACTGAAACCACATTTTTCCTATTTTTCCCCACCTTCTGTGAAACTGGTTCTGTGTGTACTTTTGTTTTGACAGAAAGGCACCTGTTTCCAGGTACAGAAACAAACACACATGGAGGAGGAAAGACCTTTCGCAATTTTAGGGCACTGTTTCAAAATCTCTATGGAATCATCCAGCTTTCGATACACATTCTCCACATGCTTCTGCGTTTCAGTGGACTCTCTTTTAAAAGTGTTCCTTGATACAGAACAAATGGGCTCAAAGCAAGATTTGCTGTCATAATGAGGTAATGTTTATTATGCGGATCCTTATCTAAAAGGTCTTGCACTGATACTTTTTTTCTGTCTGATACAATCAAAGTTAATGATCAACCTTAAGTGAAACCAACTGTAATATTTTTGCATTATGAAATGAAACAGAGCTTTGCAGCAGCAACATTTTAAAGTGTGACACTTAAACAACAAAAAATATGCAAATTTGTAGAAGGATAATTTTATATTGGTTTAAGGTGCAAAACGTAGCAAAAATTAGGTTTTTTTATTATTAAAATGTTAAAGTTAGCTCTAAGCTATTCTTCAAGATCTTTAAGGGCATCACTAATAGTTGTATTAAATCAGTCACTTTCAGCTCTTAAATGCCAGTCTATTTCTTCTTCTTTCACATATTATTTTTGTATAGTTAAAATATTTAAGGTTTTTTCCATGCCTACCTTTGTCTAGTTGAAGCAATAACGAGACAAACAGAGTAACAGAGAGTAGCTCTGCAGAGTTTCGACTGGGATGACAGATGGGAGGGAGTCCCCCAGCTATGCAGACCACCGCCTGTCACTGGGAAGCAGCGGCGATGGCACATATTCCTGGTGCCAAAGCCATGAATTTCACTCTCACTTCAGGGGAGAGAGAGAGAGACAAAAAGGGACTCCCTGTCTTCCTCCCTCCTCCCTCTGTGTCTGGGTTTCTTCTGGTACTCCCTGTTGGCAACAACCCAAACAGACAGAAACCACTCAGGGATTCCAAGGTCAACAACTTTTAACAGCGTAGGATCACTTCTAGGAGATGTAAAAAGATCTACAGATATAGTTCCTAAAATAGGCCTTAAAAGTTGTAACCAAATAGTTTGATTGCGATATTCCACACATTTAACACCGCAATGACAATCACAATTCAATTAAGTGGCCCCAAAAACAGACAATGCATACAGAAACAAAGAACTTTGCAAATATATGCATGAAAAACAAACAAATAAACAAACAAACACATATATATATATCTTCTTTGAAAAGACGCGTGATTAACCGATATGGAATATCTGAAATGGACATTACTTAATTTATATTTTAAAAATGTATTTACCATTTTTGAAAATAAAATGACAGCATCACAAAATAATATTTTGGGAAACACAAATGATCTTAAACATTACATTATACTTACACACCAGTATCATGTGAGAGCATGCTAATGGTTGCTTTGTGAGATTATATTTGCAGCTACAGTATCTTTCTAGATCCAAAAGACAGCAGCAGATTATGTTTGATGTTGTCCTTTATTACTGCCGTAGTGTTTCCTGGTCACTTGCCATTCAGCGAGACAGGGGGGTTTCTACATGCAGATGAAATAGAAATAAATTATAGAGTCACTACTAGTAGAGATAAAACTGATATGACGGCAGGAAGATTTTGGCATCTTCCTGCAATGATTTTAACGCTAACACCTGCTGTAAATCCGTGTAGACTATTTCTAGTTCACTGAGTGTAGCCTGTTTTTTATTATTATTTTAATCTAGAGTAGATAATACAACCCCTGCTGAATAAAGAATAACGTTCCCACCGCCCCTTAGGCTGTTTGTATGGTGAACAACAGCCTGAACATAATTTGGCTCCGCGGCTTGGGTTGGGTTAACCTGATACAAAGGAGTCCTTTTTATGCGTTATCTGCCGCGGAAGAGGCGCGAGCTCCCATGGGGTATGGTTGCCACGCAACCATAAAGCCCCACCCACAGCCGCTCCGGACTCACCTGGGCTGTTCTAAGGTGACGCGCTGGGCTCAGCCAATCGGCAGCGAGAACAGGTGGCGCTGGACGAAGTTTCGGGTGGAAACTTGTCGGTTCAGAGGAGGTTACTCTGCTTCTTATAAATATGTAAGTCCATTTTATACCGAAGACCGGTTTAAAAAGCAGGCGAACTGTGTAACAAGAGCGACAATAAAGGCGACACAAACTGTTTGGTACGGGGTGTTTGAGGTGTCTTCTGCTTGAAAATGGATCGATCATCGACCTTTTGAAGGATTGTCTCTCCTGATCCCAGGTCTGTGGTGTAACAAGAAAAAAAAACAACAAAAACACCGCGTCCTAAAAGCTTTGGAGATATCTTAGGACTGTTAATAATATAATTTGTCCAGGGGTTTCGACTCCCTTTAACTGTTATCATCTTCCTTTCCCACATCTCAGGTAAGAGAGCACTGGTACTTTTTCTTATCCTATGCATATTCTTGACATGTGATTCACACTGATTTGCGCTTCTGTTCTCACGACTCAATAAACCAGTTTTACAGAGAGGCTAAATATGGCTGGGCTGGTTGTTCATGGGATCAGCTGGTGAAACTTGCTCCCAGAAACCGAAAATATTCCAGTGTAGACGTGTCGAATGTTCTTTACGTGGGATTTGTTGTGTTTTTTAAGGTGATTATTTGGCAGTGAAGTAAAATGTCAAAGATGTTTCAAAGTTGTAACTAATAGAGATGCACCGATCAATCGGCCCACGATTCGGAATTGGCCATTTTTTTTCTTGGATCAGCTGATCTGCAGTCAAGTCAAAAAGTGAAATGTCTTTTTAAAAAAATACTCAATCAATGCAAGGAAAATAATATTAATAAAAAAAAGCTTGCCTATTTCTGTCAAGAAATTGACAAACCATCAGAGTGTACGTTTATGAAGAAGTACAGATAATAGTACAGATAATAAATCAATCTTTTTCAGGTAAGTGAACACACAAGTTTGGCAGCAGAACTCTTTAATGCAGATACTGCAGCTATGTGAAGTTACTCAAAGGAGAGGTAGCCCAAGGCAAAGCAAACCAAGCCACTGCTTAAGGCCCTAAAACAGCCTTCAATTCTTGGAATTTTATCATCATATATGAAGAATTTGCATGCTTTTTTCTTTTTTATTGAGAGTGATAATACTATTAAATTCCCTTTGACGGTTTCAGCATAAATGAATTACAAGTTTTTAAAACGTGCAAGCTCAAAATTAAATTCACTGTGTGAAACATCAAAGATTTGTCTTTCTGGGATGTTCTTGACTGGAAGAACATCCCATCCCAACTCTTCTGCACTGATTATCTGTACTTATTCATAAACGTGGGCTGGTATCATCGGTATCGGATGATACCAGCCCATCCGATACCGATGGGCTGGTATCAGAATCAAATTCTGCTTAAACTCCCAGACGTTCCCTGACTCAAAGATACTTTCTGTATCAGCGAGGTGTTTAAATTGCCATTTTAAGAAGAAACTGTGTTTGCTACATGTTGAGAAACGGTGATTCATATCAGGGAGTTTGTTGAGGCTAAGAAGAGAGTGAGAGTTGATAACAGGAGGACTGAACAGATTACAGCAAAAGTTGCTCTGCTGTATCATTTCGAGCTTTCCAACCTCTCGCTCACGTCATTTTTGTGTGTATAAATAGATCAACAAACAGCATGTAGCCTACTTTGTTGCACTGTTTTTTTAGGTTTAAGACAGATCAGATAAAGGCTAAAGACAAATGCTATGTTGCATAAATGGGTATATATATATAATATTTTTTTTTTCCATTTTCTGTTAGAATCAAAACTACTACTTGGTCAGAAATGGCCACGTCAGTGTCTTTTACTTAACATTCTTATTATTATTATCGCATTTACTTTGATAGAGTTGGAAATGTTGAATCCAACTCTAAAAGTATTGCAAAATTTTGTTCATTTAAAAAATAAAATAAATCTGTTTAAATCTTTTTTGCAGGCCACAACCGCCAGTTCAAGATGACAGAGAAGGTCCCATGGTGGAAGGTGTTCATTCCAAAGAAAAAGAGTGCGGATCCTTACGGCTTGGGCCCAGACTTCAACCCTTTCGCCCAGCAACCAGAGAGGCTGAAAGACCCGTCTTCTTCGTCCAAGACTACCGCCACCACCGACCAGACCGTCCCCGCGCAGGGCTCCAGCTTCCTCAGCGACGAAACCTTCGACGACTCCAAGCTGGAATCGGTGTTCAACGAGCAGACGTGCCGCAGGAACATGAAGGTTTCCCGCTCGGGTCGGTTCAAGGAGAAGAGGAGGCCGCGCTCGACCCTTCCCATTGAGGACAAGGGAAGGGAAGCCGCAGCGCCAGGGAGGGAGGACAAACGGTGACCCTGGGGAGAGGGGTGTGTGTGTGTGTGTGCGCGCGTGTAAAAAGACTGCTTCACAGTATTGCTTCAAAAGAAGGAGTGGGATTTAAATAGCTGAAGGAACTTTAGACTGATGAGGCATTGTACTGTACAGAGCGCTGGGGATGATGTTCACGTGGGTTTTATATCAATAATGCAGAATTCTGAATGAGTTCAAATATATTTTTAAGATTTAAGACATTTTGTAGGGTTATGCTACGAATGTCTTATGTGTTTTTTTTTTCTTATCAAGGTCATTGAACCATTTTGCACATGAAATGTCACAAACGCAACTCAAAGGACAAGTATAAGAAGCAATGGGCTGGTATCGGATTCTCTCTCTCTATGAAAATATTGAGTAAAGGTATCATGAAATGTACAGCATCGCATCGTGGACTGGCGACTTGTCCAGTGATTGGTACCGTCCCACGGTGTTTTCCCAACTAGTTTAAACCAGCAATACATACCTGGGACTTCTTTAGTTTCCATATCTCAATTGTCCACTGGTTTTGCAATTAAAATATTTCCAAATGTCAGAATTGGTTCACCAAAAGAAGCCATCATTAAGCTGACGTTGAGCAGCAGAAACTTCTATGATGGAAATATTTTTGAATGGTTTTGAAACTACATTGTTTTTAAAACCTTGATTTTTTTTTTTTTTTTAATCATGATACTCTCACTTTTTATTTTTATTTTTTTTACAGTTCATCAAATCACAATAACTTTTTTTTTTTTTTTTAAAAAAGCAGTAATCTAAAGCAATGTTCAATGCTACAAATAATTTTCTACGATGAAGGATAGTCCTTGTTTTTGCAAGACTTTTGCAAAACGTTTGACTCTGAAGGATTCCAGTGAAGGTGAATCAAATGCACAACATTTACCAGCAAAAAAGCAGAAGCTATTTTAATGAAGGATTAAATTCAATCAGGCGTATTTTACAAGGTTTGTTGCAAAGCTGCCTCTACTGAAAACAATATGCTCTTGATATCCAGATGAAGATATGACATGTGACATATATATATTTTTTTATTTAAAAAAAAGTTTTGATCACCTTAACACAAAGGCAAAATTAGAAATAAATCTGCGACAGCTGACTCTACCAGTGTGTGTCTGTGCTTCAATATCCCATGAGTGTCTTAATCTGAACATTTTTTGTTTTGTTTTGCTTTCTTTGTTGATTTTGTCACTGTGCTCTACGGAAAGGAAGAGTAATTTTCAGAACAAAAGCGTAGGTTCAGCAGGAAAAACAGTCCTTTTGTCAGCCGTTGATGTCGTACAACTTAATCCTATAAAAGCAACAAGGTTTTACAAAGTGTTCAGACAGAGGGCCTGCTGCAAATGCCAAACCTATATGCTTCAGGGAGGACCTCACCTCCTGGTGCTGCTGCATTCCTCTGCAGCTGCTAAACATTAAGGTGTGTGTCGACACTTATGAAGGATCACTTCTTTGCAATACCATTAGCAATAGTTTTAGTCTATGTCACAGTAATTAAGGTGCAACAGGTTAAACAAGAGCTGGATTCCTTGGAGATGAATGGAAAAGTGACTGAGCGGTGCAATGGCGTATTATCAACACAAGAGGGCGAGCTTGTGCGCTTAAGCGTCAACCTCACAGTTGAGAGCGCGGGGATGAGAGGATGGAATAGCTTAAAACTATTTGTAAATTCCTAAAATTGATACAGTAATGTAATCTCCACTGACTAGAATAGGCCTCACATCGATACAATTACCTTCCACGTCTTATTTAAAGCTACAAACCGTTCTCCCTCCCCATTGGTCCCTTGGTTGTTATGTGGCGTTAAGGTGTGGCTTGGCACGGTGAGGCTTCTCTGCAGAGCGCGTACCGCTTCTGCTGCTGCTGAGCTGGACCAGCGCTCCACAAGCTGGGCGCGTTCACCGTGGCCGTATATATAAGAGGAAAAGAAAAGTTTCTGCAAGAGCTTCTGCAAGAGGAAATGAGTTTACAGGTGCTTATAGGACCTAAATTGGATTGTACGTTTGATCAGTGGCGTCTTATTGGCACATATAGACTAAAACTAACTTTGTCACAGTCCCGTTATAAAGAGCTCACCTTGAGGACTCAACTGTGCTGATCTCTGAGGCACCAAAGCTGTTTCTGCAGGTTATTTTTACAAGGTAAAGTACCTTTTTAACATTTACACAGTTTGTGCAACAGGTGGATGTTTATTATTATTATTATTATTATTATTATTATTATTATTATTATTATTATTATTATTATTATTATTATTATTATTATTAGTAGTAGTAGTAGTAGTAGTAGTAGTAGTAGTATCATCTGCAAATCCATTAAGCAACAGTTAGGTTTATTTCTCACTAGATGGAGCAACAATTACAGTACCTCGCAAAGTATTCACTGCTTTTGCATTGTCCGACATTTTTTCATACAACCACGAATCTTAGTGCAATTTCAGAGCAGGGTATTTATAGAACAACACAAATTAGCGAGTTAATGCGAAGTAAAATGCAAATGACACATAATTTTAATCAAAAAAAGAAGAATGGATTGTATTTGCACAATCCATTCTGATTTCTCTGCAGTTACTGCGTCAAGGATGCTTATGGATATGTCTCGAACTCAACTTCACACTTACAGACTGAAATCCATGTAAGATATTCTGCTTTGCAAAATATCTCAATCTCAGATATGATAGACAACGTCTGATTAGGTCTGATCTTCGACTGAGCCATTCTAACACACTATAGCTTTGATTTTCCCATCCCATTGTTGCTCTGGATACTTGTTTAAGATTGTTGTCGTGCTGGGAGGTGGACCTGTCTGCAGCATGATGCTGCCACAACCATGTTTTGTAGTGAGATACTGATGAGCAGTTTTCATATTCTGCCAAGCATATAGAGTTTAGCATTTCATTGAATTTTAGTCTCATGTAACTACTAGCATTTCTTCCAAATGTTTGCAGTGGCTTATAGCAAACTGTTCACTAGACTCCTTTAACTTATTGCTGCCACTCCTCCATAAAGGCCATCTTTGTGAACTTATTTGTGGATTGAGTGACTAACAGTTTAAATTATGGATTTTTGCAGCTGATGCCGATTTATTACTGACATCTTGGCTACTTATCTGATTCATATTCTCCTTGCCTTGCTTGTCAGTTTAGGTAGACATCTACCTCTTGGCATGTTTGCATTTGAGATGTTTAGAGCTTGACATATATAACCCTTCCTCAAGCTGCTCTTCTGTCCTTATGACACGGTTTGTTCGCTAACATTTTCTCACAAACATTCAAGAGCTTCACAAAACAGCTGGTCTTCTGTGCCTTCTAAAGGTCATTGGTTGAACTGGCTTTTATTTAGGGGGGTCTTAGAGTAAAGAGACTTGGATACGGCACACCTTTTCAGGTTTTTATTTGATAAACAAATCAAAAGCCTTGTAACTTGTATCTTCCATATCAAAATTAGGCACTAGGTGGTGTGCCAAAAAATTGTAATGGTTTGACCCATAAGAAATTAAATCGAGCATATCAGAGGCTATAAGTCGCAAAAATATATGAATGTAGTAGATCTATGCAGTCTGGCTAACACTAACCCAGGTTGTTTGAAATCTAGCGTTTGCTATCTGCTGCAATGATGTGACCATGTGTTACTATTTGCCAGAACACCGATGTTTTTCAAAATTGAGTATGATGTGATATTTAATATAACTTTTAGCTATTCATATGACTGTGGGTTTTTAAAATTCACTTTTTCTTTTCGTTTTTCATTGTCTTCCCGCGTCAAAAAGGAGCAACTTATCTTCCCTTTCTTCACTGTTTCACAGCATTGAAGGATGTTTGTGCAGATGTTTCCATTACTGATTAGAGCGCAGCGTAAAGAAACTTACTCTAAAGGCAACGTGTTTTGCTTGTCATTAAAATGCTCCTTATTCCAGTCTCGAGGAGGCCAAAAAACCTTCGGGGGGCAAAGGTAACAAAGACTGGTGGAGACTGTGTACATGCGCTCTCTGTAGCATGTACAGCTTGTGTCCAGGGTGTCCAGCTATTGGCCCTCTAATAAATCTAAACAGGCAGCGTCACAGAAGATCCTTGAGACCGTTATAAAGACAGGAATAGCAACGGCGGACAGTCTGCCAGGTTACAAACTTGCAAAACATGAACTGGGCACATATAAACACAGGGGAGAAGGGAGCTTCGTTTTTAGCAACAATACAGGTCCTGTTCAGCGTTTATTAAATTGCTAAGGAGGAGCAGGAGAAAATTCCACAGAGGGATGAGTGTGCAAAAAAATCAGGATGCTTTCAGTCTGAGTGTTTGTCACTGAGAGGCTGAAGAGACTTTCACAGGACCACGTTGGTTAGAACCTGTGACACCATCCTGGATCTTCGAAGACATGCTGAGTATATTCAGGGGGGGAAAAAAGAACAATATGTTTGAACAGTGCACATCCTCTTCCTCTGGGCTTTCCTCGATGTGTTTTCCATCCAGTAACTGCACCGAGAGCCTTTCGTCACACAGTGACCAAAGGCTAGGGGTCTAGTACTTTTCACACAACGCTCCCCATTGTTCCCGTCTCAAGCCCAGCATTGTGGGAAGAAGGGTTAGATAGGAGGCGGAGAGTTGTGTCAGGTTTCTGCGGAGAGGATGAAGTGCTTTCTGTTTCCTGTTTTGTGCTGCTTTGCCTTTCCTGTCCAGGAAAAAAGGCCAGGAGGTCATCAGATGCAGCCCCCTTCCACACAGTGGCAGTCCATGGTGACAAAATGGAATCTGAACATCACCAGTAGCCACGCTGGAAGAAAATAGTTGTGGTGATAAAGCGTGCATTTCTCTTGTGCAGGTATCTGAATCTTCGGTATGCCGCCCCCAGGTCCCCCGCCTCCACCGCCTCCACCACCCCCACCCGGCCCCCCGCCACCGCCTCCTCCCTCTGCCGCCCTGCCGCAGGTGAGCCCGTCTACCTCTAGATCTTTCTCATCCATTTGTAAACGCTCACCTGCGTATAACCGACACCTGGAGGAGTCTTTTGCATTATTGATTGAGCAATGCACGCAAACACGCAGAGAACTGGACAAAGAGGCGACTCTGGCCGGCAGGAAGGTGTTGTGTTTCCACAGCGTCCTCGTTTCAAATGAGCTAATGCATGTGGAACTCTGAAAAGTGTGGCATGCATTTCAATTCACCTTCTCTTTGCTCTATATGAGTATTGGTATAAATGCATCTGTTCTATGGAGACCTCAGAGGTCAGAGAACATTGAGCAACAGCATCAGGACGACTAAAGAACAAACCAAGAATAAAGTTACACAGACATTTGAAGTGAGGTTAGGATTATACTGTAACTATATATCGGAGTCACCCAGTCAAAGTCCAAATCTGACTCTTAAGTGAGAATTTCTGGTAGCAAGACTTGAAATATCACAGGCTCTCTCTATTCAGTCTTACTGAGCTGAAAGTATTTTTGCAAAAACTTGGCAAAAATGTCAGACTCTATGTATGTGAAGCTGGCAGAGGCACACACCAAAAGACTTGCAGATGTCACTAAAAAGTGATTCTACAGATTGAAGGCTACTGAATTAAAAAAAGCACTTAATTATTTTTATTATGCACTACTCTGAGTTTTATGAATCTTAACAGAAATAATTGTTGTTTGTGGTACAAAAATGTAAAAAAAAACAACAAAAAAAACCCCCAACAACATATCAAGCGGTATAAATATTGTGAGGAACTTTTTTTCCCCCTCTTGTTTGTGACATAAATTACAATAACGTAATAGGCATCACTGACACTTGTTCTTTTCCCCCTGGGGGACACATAGTGCCCTTTGGAGCCTCCTCAGCTCCAGTCTGGCGGAGGAGGTGGAAGAAATGCTCTGTTGGCCGACATCCAGAAAGGCGCCAAACTCAGGAAAGTCACACAGGTCAACGACCGGAGTGCTCCTGCAGTTGATAGTGAGTCCCAGAACCGTATCGTCTAATCATGTGGAGATTTGATAAAAAGTCTATTTTAAAATGCCCTGGTGTGATGTCTTCTAGTAAGAAGGGCATGAAAGATGAGAGTGTGGGAGAAGATTATGTAGGTCAAAGGGGGAGTTGAGGTGTGGGGTGTCAATGTTGTGTGTCTGTGATCTATATTTAAACACATGCACACAAATTGGACTCTGTTACACTTCAGGGAGGAATCCTATAGAGGCTAATAAAACACAGACAATGTGATTTATAATCTCCCTGCTTCTGATCTTCTTTTCTTAAAGATAAGAGTGAAATCTTATAATAATTTATATGAAGTGATAGCCAAACAGTTAGCGGTTTAATCCGCCCGAAAGAAAGTAGATGAATATTAATTCATTGACCTAATCTGAAGCATCAGTTTCATAATTGTAACGTCAGGCTTCTATTATTTTGATTCAATTTGATGACCACCATTGAGATATTGTTACTAATCAAATGTATTTAATGTGTTTTTTCATAGAGTCCAAGACTAACACAGGAGATGTTGGCTCTTCTCAAAACCAATCAGCTGGGATTGGTCCCACAGGACCCTCTCTAGGTGGATTGTTTGCTGCGGGGTTTCCCACTCTCAGGCCTATTGGTCATAGAGACTTACCAAGCAAGACCCAGGGTGAGTTCAACACACCCTGTCCTCAACAAACTAATTTTTTGTTTAATGTTTTAGCCTAACGATGGTTCCTGTTTGTCTCTATCCTGTGAAGTGTCTCGTTCGAGCTCCTCTGCCTCCTTGAGGCCGCAGTGGAACCCTCCTACATCGGCGGACTCCAGCAGCCTTCCAGAGTCTCCCAAGACGGCAGAGATCCAAAACTCCTTCCAACGTCTTCTCACTTCCTCCGCCTCTGCTCCACCCTCCCCCTCTCATGGCAGCAAGCTCCCACCACCTTTTCCGGCATCCTCACCACCGGCGCCTCCGCCCGCCCCTCCCTCTGTGCCTCCGCCTCCTCCGCCGCCTCAAGCCGAACGACCAGCCAATAAGCCCCCTTCCCTTCCCTCCTGCCCGCCTCCTCCCCCTCCGTCCCAGGTCACCAGGCCAACATGGCTACCTGTTCAACATTCTCACCACACATCCTTGCCCCAACCATCGACTCCTCCTCCTCCACCTCCCCCTCTCACACACCCGCCTCCTTCATCCATCCCAGACCGCTCGTCAGGTTACTTCTTCTACTCTCCGCCTCCCTTCTCTGAACCGTCCAGGTTCCCCATTCTGCGTGATAGCCCCCTGGGACCTCCTCCGCCTCCTCCTCCCCTGCCTTTACCGACGTCCTTCACCCCAAGCTGCCCAACCACCCTTCCACCACCGCCACCCAAAGTGGCCCCGGTGCCCTCGCCAGCCATGCGCTCGCTGCCACCGTCGTACCCTTGCAACGTTCCCACTCGGCGCCCGCCGGCTGTGCCCAGAAGTTTAGGTAGGTGGTGCCTCTATGTCTTTGATGTCAGCGGGGAGGCTTTTTTATATCCACCTTTTATTGTCCACAGCTTTCTGCATCATGCAGGTTGTTATAAGTAGCTCGAAGGTTAAAACTGCACACAGTGATTTTGAAAAGTTGGAAAAGCTTACAGTGTGGTCTGAGTCATGTTTTAGAAAAAAAAAAACAGAAATGAAAGGTGATTAAATTCTTAGCCAACTTCTAAGCTATCTTGTATTGAACAAGTGAAAAGCCAAGATGTAACTTTATATGTGACTTTGTGGCATTTATTGACAGCCCAAAAGAATATCAAGATTTCAGAATATAATTGTCCAGAGTTAAAATGGTGTAAGATAGGGGTGTCAAGCTCATTTTCATTTAGGTTCATATCAAGATCATAAATGTTCTTAAAGAGCTGGTTGTCAGCTATTGCAATATTGATTTGTAAGCAATTTATTAACAATTATTAACAAATTGTTAGCACATTAATAGATTTCTTTGCATTCGATGAATATTTCTTGAAATTAAATAATATTGAAAAGCTTTTGACACCTATGTAATTTGGCTGTATAAAATCAAAGCAAAACTGCTTTGATTTTATTGATCAACTAATATTTAAGCACACAACTTTTATCTTGAAAGTTCTATTTATGTGACTCTATGGAGTCAAGAGGCCCACATTAAAAATGATGGTGGACCGGATTTGGCTCCTGGGCCTCGAGTTTGATACATGTGGTGAAGGACAACCACAGAGTTGCTGAGATACTTGGAAAACAGTCACCTTCCTAAAATAATGGCCTGTCATTTTCTGCAAAAGTTTTTAACCCTCATATAAGTCCAGAAATTAAACCATGAGACAGTGAAACGATGCAGTGACAAATTGAAATTGTTTGACTTAAAACAAGCTCAGATTGACTCCTCTGCTGATTTTCTGCATGTGTGAGTAAACAGAAACATCTCTTTGTGGACATTCCCTGCAGAGTCCAGGTTGGATTCTGTGGCGCTAGTCGCACCTTGTCATTAAACCCAACACTCTGTGTGTGCTTTGGGAGTTTACTTGAGTAGTTGCTTTTTCCTCCCCGAGTTACAAATAAGCATCATTAAGCATTCTGTGTGTGTGTTAGCTGGCATTAGATCAAATCGTGGCGACTTTGCATGTGGTCGGATCAAACTGCTGACGTGGGCCCCCTCGTCTCTCTGACAGGTGTGGGTCGGCTGCTGGCTCCTCCACCGGCTCCTCCGGCACGTTCCCCCACCACAGAGCTGTCCACCCGCATTCTTCCCCCTCCGCCTCCTCCTCCACCTCCATTCAGCCTTAGGAATGGACACCTCCACAGTCTGGGTAAAGTTTCACTTCTTCATTGCAATAAAGGAGAGAGAATGTACAATTGTGGTAAAATGACAGTACACCACATTTAAATTGTGGGGTTTGATGCACTGTTTTCTGAAACCTTTATATCTTTTCTTTGTTTTTGTTTAACAACAGCTTAAACAATCGCCTGGGAGGTAGAAAGGACTGTGAAGCTTTGCATTGTAGAGGCTGAATTTAAATACTTAAATATTAATAACATTAATCATTTTAGAACCTTAGAAACATGGAGGTTCAAATGCGCCTCAATTTTGCTAATGAATAAATTATGACCTCATTGAATAATTATTTATATATGTCAAGAAATTGTGTGGCAACTTTTATGCACAAGTTAATAATAAATAAAACATAATAAAATAATTGAATTTTAAATTAAAAATAATCATACATCATAATTATTAGTTAATTCTGCATTTGTATTTGCTTTTTTCGTATTTATTTATGTACTTTTGTAACTTTTTGTATTTTCATATTTTTTAACCATTAGCACATTTAATTTTTTCCCCCTCAATTTAAGTAAATTTGTTAATTTTTTCCATCAGTAATTAAACTATTTCATAGCTTATTGATTTGTGGCACCTATGCCACATAAGTGAAGGCTTAAAGAAAGCTATAAGGTTAAACACACACAAAGGACACTGAAGTAGATAAAGCTAAATATGAATATCTTCTAAATAGGAAGGCGTTGTCGATACAATACCGATGCAATTGTATCAATACTGATACAATCTGTATTGATTTTATGTTATTTTGTGATATGAATTCCATACAACATCCCATACAAAAATGAATTTTTGTATGGGATGAGAACTCAGATCTGACGGAAAACGAGCTTGAATGTTTTAACTGTTAGCTCCATCTTTTCTGTCCAGTAGACGACTTTGAATCCAAGTTCCAGTTCCACCCCGTAGAAGACCTCCCGCCACCCGATGAATTCAAGCATTTCCCTCGCGTTTACCCAAGCAAAGAAAACAGAGGTAGTCACTCTGGACACATGCAGGACCGTGGCCCTTTTCCACATTTTGTCATTGTACAACCACAAACTCTAAAGCTATTTTAGGGGGATTTCATGGGACACACATACGTCAAGTAGTGTATCATTGTGGAGTTGAATGAAAATATAGCACAGCCACATATAACTGTAGCCTCTCTGTTTAGTTCTCAGAAGTTTGTAAGTGAACATTTGCAAACAAACAGCGTCTTAAAAATCAAGGAACAAACCAGACATTGTGGAGAAGTTTAGCGCAGAGTTAGGTTATAAAACCCTATCCCAGGCTTTAAAGCATCTCATAAAACACTGTTCAACCCATTGTCCCAAAAAGACTGCAAACTTAAAGACAGGCACCCTATTTTGAAAAAACAGCTAACAATAACATTATATAAACTACAAATATAAGCCAAATAGGCTACAAAGCAAACATGTGAAAGAAGATGCAGGGCTGAAGGCAAATACATTCATGCCACATTTTTTTCATTCCTATAAAGAAATGTGAAACCATGTGTCCTTATATCTGCTTCACATTTATGTGCCGCTTTTTGCCAGTCTAGCACATGAAGTGCAATAAACCTTGTGGTTGAAACTCAAGAAAGTGTGAAAAGGTTCAAGGCCTACGACACTTTTGCAAGACACTAAATTGTGTTTATACTGTCTGCTAGCACTGTGGTCTCATTTGTTGCTTTGTCTTTCAGTGAACCCGAAGCCACCTGGGATCAGGACACACCTCAGATGAGTCACTGAGCCTCCAACTTCTTTCTCACTGCTCCTCGGTCGGCCGTTTGACGGCTCCAGACACTCACAAAATGGACACAGAGACTCATTTATCCCTGGTGTGTTTGCGTGTTCTGCGTGAGCATGAGTGTCAAACAGGGTCCAGCCTTATTCTGACTGTGCGACCTCTGACCTTTTTCAGCTCGGAATGTTTTCAATGTGTGTGAGGAGGAGGGCTCGACAGACTAGATACAGTCTCTACACACTAAGTCGTGGGACACAGTCTTCCATCACTTTCTTTTTTTTTTTTTTTTTACATTTTTATCGATTTACACACTAATGGAAGGACTGAAAAGTTTAATTTTTGTCATCTTGTGTTACCTCAACTCTATATTGTTTACTACATTAATAGCCGCAACTTTTTAAAGACATACAAACTTGTCTTTGTCCAAGAGTTATGCTGCATTTAAGTTGAACTTTAAGCAGAATTTTGGAAATTTCATTTTCTTGTCATTTCTAAATGGTCAAGCAACACACACACATTTTAGTGGATGTGCTGAATTTTGGAGAAACAAGGTTCCATGTACATCTTTTATGATTATTCAGTCTTACCTGTTTGCTTGGTAGTTTTTGCATACAGCATAGTGGTGCTCCTTTGTGTTAATGTGACTTTTATTTTTAGAGAAATTGATGAGACTGACATGCAAGGGTGGACTAATAGGATGTTTGGGATTAAGATTTTATGAGCAGATATTAAATGAGTTCAACTGTTTTCCTCGTTCCAGTAACAGCTAGCACAAAGTTTAAAAGCTGGGAGGACAGTGCCATCTGCTGGTCAAATGTGAAAGTATCAGCAAATTAACCAAACTTGGCACAAACGCTTTTATTGACGTGTATTGACTCCACTTCTGATTATGTCTACAGTGGAAGATTGACCACAAGCACTGAACAGAAGTATTTGGAAATAAAATAAATTGTGCAGTATTGGATACACCATCTACAAACAGTTGTAGGTGGTGTGTGACTGACAGCTACATTCTGAATATCGTGTCTGAGTTCCTTTATCTACAAAAAAAAAAATCAAATCTGTTTAAAAAAACTATTTTAATGCTCAATTAAAAAAAACAACATTTGTTTTGATGAAGGTTTTGGAGAGTTTATGTTTTCCTAGCCAATTGGATTCAGAAAATTAGTTTTATAAATATGTCAACAACAACAACAAAAGACAAGGCATTTCTACAGTAGGAAAATGTGAGCACCACAAGTTTTTTTGTTTGTTGTTTTTTTTAAATTAAGATGGAGAGGAGTCATTTGACCTGCAGTTCTGGTCAGAAGTTTACATACCTTCTTAATTGGCATGAAAGTCATTATTCTGGACAAAAAGCTATGTTCAAGTACATGAAAAAATGTACTTAAAGCCAGGTCCATGTGAAAAAGAGAAATATTTTAAATAATTTAGCAATTTCTCATAAGATGAGCTTGTTCAAGGCCCCACACAAGCCGTATGGTTTTTCTGCTGCTTCCTAAAAAACATCAAACCAACTACTAGTGGAGGTATTTATATATATAAAGTTTTGAGATTATTGAGAGTCAATGAAGTTTTTTGTGGTATACTTATTCCACTAAAAGAACACTTAGCCACTGCTGAGTAGATGAGAACTTCTGAACAGAACTGCTTGCCTTCAATGATCTTACGTGTTCGAATGGAAAGCCAAATGATTTACCTTCGTTGCTATTCTTGGTTGTTGAAAGTCTTACCTCTGATTGAAAACTTGGGCTCAAAAGCAAAACAGTCTGCTTAAAATGTATGACGCAACCAGATTCACAGTTCCGTTTCACACAAGCATGCTGCTTTAGATAACCTGAGAGTCTCTTGTGTTTAAGCAACAAGCCACAACAGTGACGTTACAGTTCATCGTGTTTGTAGGTGAACTCCCTTGCAGTTAGGAAACCATCCTTGTTCGTGTCCTCTTTGGCGAAGATATCGGCCGCCATGTTCTTATGTAACGTGTCATTGGGCGGGTAGCCGTAGCGCTCAAACTCCTTCCTGAGATATTCTGTCACCTAAAACATACAAACACAGTGAGATATAGAGATTAAAAAAAGTAAATACTAAAAAAAATAGGATAAATACCAAGTAAAACAAACAATAAAAACTCTGTCTGCAATAATTATGTGAAAAAAACTGAAGAAGCCTGAAAGGGATAAACAATTTTCTTGACTCTGTACAGTCAACCTACTGCTGAAGAGAAAAATCTTTGCTGTCACCTCATATTTGGAGAGCCTCCAGTCGTCATTGAGGTCCATCTCCTGAAAGGACTCGTGAGACCTCGGACCATTTCTGATTTCAAGCAGTTCAACCAAGAAGGTCAGTGTGCTCTCCGGTGGGATCTTGCCTGGTCACAAGTAACATGGCAACAAGTCAGGTTAAAAAATAGAACCATCAAAAAATTACTTCAACAAAACAGTAATTAGGCAGTTTTAGTCGTTCAGCCAAGCTTTTGGATGTTTTGATGTCTATAAAAGGGATGGTTAGTTTCTACAGGGCGATAGTTTTGGTTAGTGTAGTTTGTGCTTACCACAGTATAAAGCACCGTACTGTTTGCATGCTCCATGCTGAGTCAAAGCAGACGACTGTCCCACAATAAAGTTTCAGCTTAACATGAAAGTCCTAGAAAACCACTGGAAGTAAGACAAAGAAACATGAATGTCACACAGAGAGACTGACTGTGTTCAGCAGCATGCATTGAAGACAGAAGACGAACAAGGCCTCTCTACCTTTCCCTTCCTTCCCATAGGCCAGGGCTGGAGGTATTACCAGTTTCCTCTTCTCTCCTGAACACATGTCCTGCAGGCCTAGATCCCAGCCTTTGAGTACTTCCCTGATCCCCAACGTGAACCACATTGCGTTCTCATTTTGCCTTCGACTGTTGGGAAAACATAATGAGAGAGACTCCATTTAAAGGTGTCACCTGTGCCTTCGTCCAAGGTTAGACAGTCGTGAGCAAGAGGTTGATATTTAAAAAGAACCTGTTCACTCTAAGGGTTTCCCACAGAAAACCTGGTAGTAGAGGCGCTAGGGCAGTCCACCAGAGGCCCTCCATGTTTTCGCATTAAAAAAATGTTAAAAGTTACTAATATTTGGAGGTGCATGAGCAGGCATCATAATTTGGAAATAATAGCATGTGAAGCCAACAAAATTGGTGAGCACCCCTCACATCCAACTCAATGTTGCCTGATGTGTGTGTGTGTGTGTGTGTGTGAGGGGGTAAGTAAAGCCTGGTGGCCTGCCAGGCTTATATTATACTGGGAGAAACCCTGAGTCTGCTTGATTACAACCAGTGATGTTTCATAGTTTTATAAGACACAGAACCATTTTCTGAAATATTCAGTTATCATATGATAAGCAATGCCACGGTTGCCATATCCACACAACTGGTTTCCATACTTAGCAACAATACAGCTCTTATAAATGTCGGGCTCTGTCTCGGGTTCACCAGTAACATTTTAAAACTTGAGAGATAGTTCCCATTGGGTGCAGCAAGATTTTTCTTATTCTAATATAAATTTCAGTGCACACAATAAAAAATATATAATATGAAAACCTTCTGATTTAAATGATTATTGCACCTAATATTAATCAGAGTACTGGCTGAATCTGCCTTTTGTTCTTGTAGTTGTTAAGGTAAATATTTCCACGCAGCCACGAGAAGGTAAAATGTAGCAGCCTCCTTTCAGCCAGCCAGGTCCACACTGGCACCATCTCTGAACTCTAATTCAAACTTAAAAGTGCATTAGACTGGACTTGCTGCATCTTTCCCTTTATACAATATTAATAACCCCTACTTCTGTAAAAGTACCAGTTCTGGTAAAGTTTTAATCACGTGATACCAACAAATAAAGAGTTTTGCGCACAAACAATTGAGCTTTTTGTGAAATGTTCGGTTTATGAGTGAAGAAAACTTTTTTTTTTTACTGTCACAAAGAAGAGAGGGGATCAGTGTTCTAACTTCTGTTACACGACAATGCTACAACAGTGCATAATCCACCAGGAAATAAAACATGAAGACCTTTTCCCCCCCATCTTATTACGTTTCAATTTCTTTAATAAGAAAGGCGTGTCAGTCATAGAAACACTTTGTACCTGGAGTAAAACATGGTCCCGTTCTCAAAGTACCCGTCGTGATGCACCAGCAGCATGTCTCCATACTTGGACCTTCGGTGACAGATGAAGGGCCTTTGCAGGACATCTATGTCCACCTCGGCTTCGGGCAGCTTCCCGCTGCTGACGGAGGCCAGCATGGAGGAGCCGAGGAAGCTCAGCACGACCAGCAACATGCCCGGGCACCCAACTTCAGGTAAATTTAAGAAGAAAACACGCAGAAAACATAAAGAAGAAGCAGCAGCAGATTCTCCTCTACGTGGCAGTGAGTGACGCTTCAGTGTTCGGGAATCTTTCCTCTGATTGGCTGCTTTCCACAAAGGCTCCGCCCACAAACTTTCATCTGATTCTAATCTGCAGACCAGCCTTACTATTATGTTTAGTTATTACATTTATTCATTCCTGCTTTAGGCTGATGCAAAAACACAATGTTTTTCTTTTATTTTTGCTATATTATAGTTACTTCAAGAACAACAACAAAAAATCCCTGACTTTTTATGGATCTGAGCACATGGACAAAAGTTCAATTTCTTATTTAAAGTATTCTGCTAACATAAACATAAAGCAGGAAAATGGTTAGCTTAAAGAAAATAAAAATCAAAGCTGGAGTCAAAATTCATTATAATATGTCCATCTACACATTTATGGCTAAGTTTTAAGTTTTATTTTACTTTTTTATAAGCAAAATTCTT
The DNA here is from genome assembly GCA_903066815.1 of Brachyrhaphis roseni. Taxonomy (NCBI): domain Eukaryota; kingdom Metazoa; phylum Chordata; class Actinopteri; order Cyprinodontiformes; family Poeciliidae; genus Brachyrhaphis; species Brachyrhaphis roseni. The sequence goes on from CAEFZY010039391.1 coordinate 28,198, forward strand.
TGCAAAGGCATTTTTTCCACATACAAAGTGACTTAGTTCCCAGTGAGTGATTTAAAAAGATATTTCACCTCCCCTCACCAACTTCAAATTCTTCCTGGGTTCTTGTCCAACCGCATTTGTTACACTTGAAGCTGCTTTAAACTTTCAAATGAATTCACCTCAGGAGAGTTAAATTAAAGACTTTTTCCATATCTGTGGCACTTTAAGTGAAGAGAGTGCGTTTGTAAATATTCACACTAATAGTTTGTCAATTTAAAATGCCTGTTTCTGACTGTTGAATACAATGAGGGCACCTAAGAGAAATCAATAAACCCCACACAATGTTTACAGTACAGCATGTACTGTTTGTTCAGACTTTGTCTCTGGACCCAAAGATCTCCATGGATCTTATGTAACATTCTGCTGAGTTTCCCTCAGACAAGTTAAAATTTTTCACAAAAATGTCAACTGCACCTAAATTGTTGCTTTAAAAATGTCCAAAGAGGTTGAAAAAAAAAAAATGTAAATAAAAAACATGCTATTAAAATACATCCAATGCCACAAATTTCAGTTCCAAAAGATGAATCTTGTTTTTGTTTGTTTTGATTTGAATTAGATCTAATGCGTGAGATGTACTACATCACAGAAAAATGTAGTAACATTTAGTTACAAAAAGTATTCAGCAATCATTCACAAAGAGGTTTTCTGGAGAGCAGTTTTATTTTTTATTAATTTCACAGATTTATTTCATGTCTGCCGACACAAGTTGTACAGCAGGTTCAGATGATTTCCCCTCCCTCTGCAGACAAAGGCAGTGCTTTTTACAGACGAAAGAAAATGTCAGTGAGCACACATAGTCATTCCACTTATAGTGTGTCCACATGTTGGTGTGTCCACATTGTTCATTTCCTCCATTATTATCTGGTTGTCCTCCGTCCCAATAGAGAAAATCCATTTTGGACCCATCTGACCACATCCAGGATCCTTCCTTGTGGAGATCGGTGAGTCCAATCCAGGTGAAGGCCTGAGCAGGATCAAAGGCCTTGATCATGGAATTGACAAAATTGTGTTCCTCCAGGCTGTGGATGGACACCAGGTTGCTGTCCATGGACAGACAGTGGAGCTCCGCATCAGCCCAGGACATCTTTGTGGCGATGTACTTGTAGCAGCGGCCGTTGAAGCTGTACCAGAATTCTGGACAATTGTTTGTCGCTAGCACAAATTCATCCCCGTTCGAGGGAGACATGGCAACCAGAGACAGACCCAACAAGAAGATCAACAGCATGTTGGAGTTAGAAGACAAAACCGGTACCTTGGTGTTGATGGCTTTCTGAACTTCACTGATGGATGTTTTGAAGTCATCTGCCTCTTATTATGTTCTGATGCATCCCACAGAGAGGCGTCTGCTCGACTGGTGCCATTTTATAGCATGGCCAAGTAACTGTGTTACCTTCAGTTGCTATAAAAATGATACTTATATCAAATATGACTTTAGTGCAATAAACCAAAGTTTGCTTCCTGATTTATTCCTTGAAATCGGGCTCTTTAAAATGGTCTGTTTTGAGACGTCACCGTCAGGAAGTCATCACAACATTGCTGCTTTATTAACCTTTTTATCAAAAAATAAATAGCATTCAACAATCATTCAAACAAGGTTTCTGGAAAGCAGCCTTATTGTTTCTTAATCATGCATATTTATTTCATGGCTGCAGAAACAATTTAAATTGGACAGCAGATTCAGTTTTTCTGCATTGCTATTGACAAACCCTGTGCATTCCACAGACTAGCACACCTTGTCGTTCCACTTATAGTGTGGGTGCATATTGGTATTTCCACAATGTTCACATGCTTCTCTGTTATCTGGTTGTCTTTTGTCCCAATAAAGAAAATCAACTTTGGACCCATCTGACCACATCCAGGATCTTTCCTTGTGGAGATCAGATAGTCCAATCCAGGTCAAGGCCTGAATAGGATCCAGAGACCTTCATCATGGACTGGACATAGTTTTGTTCCTCCAGACTGTGGATGGACCCACAGAAACACAGTGGATCTCCGCTTTAGCCCGGGTCATCCTTGTGTCAACATATTGGTAGCAGGTTCCGTTGAAGATGTACCAGGATTCTGGACAGTTGTTTTCATGTTGTAGAAGTTCATTCCCATTTGAAGGAGAGATAGCAACCAGAGCCAGACCCAACGAGAAGATCAGCAACATGCTGGAGTTAGAAGACAAAAAAAAAAATAATAATAATTTACCTTGGTGTTGATGTCTTGCTGAACTTCACTGATGGATGTTATGAACTCATCTGCCTCTTGTCATGTTCTCATAGATCCCACAGAGAGGCGTCTGCTCAATTAGTGAGTTTTATTGGTCAAATGGATCAAATGAAAAAAGAAAATCATTAACTTCCACAGTAAGACCTGTATTAGCCTGAACCAGATACTTACTCTTTTTCTGTCAAATTTAACATCAGTATCGTCACCTTTTTGTACTCCGCAGCACACTGATTTTTTTTTTCTTTGAGCTTAACAAAATACTCTAATTTGCTCAAGTTACTGTAATTCTAATCTAATAAAATGATCTGTAATACATTAGAGTATTTTTTTTTATTGGTTGAAAGAGGTTTTTTTTCAGTGCATGCACTTTATTCTTCATAATTTAAAGTTTTTCTTTATTGCTTTTATGCAGTTGTCGACTCAAACTCCACATTTTCAAGTCCGTTAACACACAGGCCTAAATAGCAATATTCATGGTTAAAGTGACCATAAGCACAGCAAAAGTGTTTGCAAAAGGCTCTCATCATGTCAAAAATGTTTAGAAAATGAAACAAAACAAGTTTTGTTGCAATTAGTATAATCATTACATAATAATTATATAATGGACCACTAAATACAGCACTTCAAGTTCCACTTGTTATCTTTCTACATTGGCTGTGTCAAATTGTCCTTCCTGCAAAGAACTAGATCCAGAATCAGATATAGTTTGATCCAAGTTGTATTGATTGCGTCTTAAAAGGCGCCACGTCTGCAACGTTCTTTACCAGTAAGGATCAAATTCATATGAGACTGCATATGAATTTGTGGGGCGTTTATTTTACTGTGATAATTTTTTCCTTAATATGCTGTTCTCAGATTTTACTTTGGTTTGCATTTGCAGTACTTTCTGTAACATTTACAGTATTTCAGTCACAGTTTTAAAAAATATATATATATATCAGTAAATTCATGCCTCAAAGCATTTCTGATTCTGGATCAAATTCTTTTCAAGAAGGACAACTTGACACAACGTAGAAAGATAATAAATGGTACTCGCATGGAAGTGATGCAATGGGCAACAAGAGCTTTTCAAAGTGACATGAGGAAAAAAAAATATTAAACCCATTTATCCATCTTCACCAGGCCTGTGGGAGAGGAAAAAATTTAGAATCTTCATAGTACCTTAAAAGTTGTGAGTAAAGAGACAGAGTCTGGGCCACGTAAAATGAAAAATAATGAAGTGAGATCATGATTATTTACAGTTTGGATGTTCATAGCTAAAGCAGGTGAAACATCTATGAATGGAACATTAAGCACAGAAACAGCAAAATGTTTACATGAAATAATACCAATGAAATGGTTTGGGGTGATGCTTTTATCTTCTCACATATCTGTTATCCTTAACATCATTCATATTTATTTAATAATTACTTTTTTAATATAACCAGGATGACAGACATTTGATCAAAATGGAAAAGAGCATTATTTTTCGCTTCATTTAAATATTCTCAATGAAATAGTTGCAGGATAAATCACTGGACTTAGTCTTTGTTTCCAGTGAGGAACAGGACAGTGTTTCTGTGCTGCAGAGATCTTTCTTTTGAACGAGAAAAGCAACAAGTGCAGGAATATTTACAGGAATATCTTCAGGAAGCTGCTGCAGATCCTTTCCTTCTGCTCGACTGCTTTCCACACAAGCCCCGATGTGAAGAGCAAGTCTTTATTGATGTTATTATTTTATCAAATGTACACTTACATTCATACATCATGCTGCTTCGGTAACCGTATGTTATTACTATGTTTTTGCTAAAGGACATTCATGTTTTCCTGTCGGATTGTTAGCAATTTCTCTGCTAGAAGGGACACAATGGCTACAGCTTTGAACAGTTAAAGCAGTCTGCTGTGCGCTTATACACATTTGCATGCAATATCACAACATTGCACTTAATAAACACGTGTTTTGTTATACATTGCACAGGAGTAAGAACATTCAGGCGCCTTAGATTTGCATACTACAATACAATACAACCCTTTTTTAACGTCTTGTAGGAAAGAGCACATAGCTTATTTCTGCATTAACAGTCAGCATGTCTTAAACAGTGTAAGTATTTGACATGACACGATCACTACATCCTTAAAATGTCCCCCCCCCACCCCCCTCTCTAATGATTTTATAACAGTGCTGCAGCCCATGGAGCTTTTATCTGAGACATGTTCAAGACCAAACCTCAAGGTGTGGAGAGTACTACAGATGATGTAAAAAAAAAAAAAAACATTCTTCCATGACTTTTCATGCCTCAGAGCAGGCACATCAGCTTCGCTTTAGTGCAGTCCTTCAGTGCATCACTGGTAGGTTTCTAAGTTTAGATACTCCAGAGGAAGTCTGAAGTACAATTTCTTCATTCAAAGAGGTCTTCTGTATTCAGGTGAAGTACTTGCAGCCGGTAGAATCAATGAGGCAGGACTCAGTGCATTTAAGCTGCCCAAAGGACCTGCAAAAAACATAGAGAGTGGTTAAAAATGAATGAAATGTGCCGTTTGCTAACATGAATAGAAAAGCAGGGCTAACTTAAAGAAGTCGGAGGAGTCCCGATAAAAATACATGAAAATATGTCTACCTCTGCATCTTCAGCTCAGTTTTTTTGATAAATATAATTTAGCAATATTTCAAGTTTAAAAAATGCTGCACTTTACATTTGGTGATGTATTAAGATATTTTAACTCCCTCACTATCCTCATTTTTTTCTTGCGTCCCCATTTTGAAGTTATCGCTTGACTTGGCTCTATATGTAGCTTCACAAGTCTTCCCATTAGCTTAACATAACCTGAGAGGTCCATACTAAGAAAAAGCAGCTCCACAGCATTATGCTGCCACTACCTTTTTTGATTCACTCCACAATTGTGTACTACTTTGTGTTGGACTGTGTCAGAAAATTCCAATAAAATACATTGGAGTTTGTGATTGTAACGCGGCACGACTGGAAAGAAAATTTAAGGTGTATGAATTGTTTAGCGAGGTACGATATTTTAAAAAAGCTTCCTTTTATTGCATTGTCTTAAAATCTGTAATGAAAGTAGCTGTAATTAAAAAATAACCCAGTAAAACACATGTGTGCATGCTCTAAGAATCAGTTAGCGTACCCAGGAAGATAGGATTTGCAGGTCTGATAACCAAAATCTTTCCCATCGCACTCTTCTATACCCTCATGTCGGTATCCATCTCCACAGTAGGCCCACTTACAATCTGCGGGGGGGAGGGTAAGAGAAAATGTGAGAACGCAACGAAGCAGGAGAAAGAAGACGTTACTAATTTCTTTGGCACAGCGACCCGTGTTCGGTGATGCCAGCAAAGCATTTTCCTGCTAATTTAATTGGATAGAGGCAGAGCGTAGTGAGAGGTTGGCAGGGAAAGGGAAGGGCGAGGGATTAATAAAAGATCAAGGAAAGTCTTTTAGACTGCGCCACATGAGCACAGGATCCAGTGGCATGCTGTGGTTTTGCTCTGCAATAAGCTGAAATGAAACTGAGAATATAGTCTGTGCGTTTTACTTACTGAGACAAGCGTCTGTGACGATCTGGTTTCCGTCGTCGCACTCCTCCCCGTGCTGGACCTGCACCTTCCCGTCCCCACACACACCTACTCTCTCTGGGACGGTCTCTGTGGACTGGAATGGCTGAAAGGGCTGCAGGGACAGAAAATATAAATGGTGTCCAGGTGTTGCTATGCAGACTAAAAGAATGCTAGCACAAGCTCATTTTAGAGACTAAGCCGCAGGTTCCGGGTCCCTTTGCTAGACAAACCAAAAGTACAGATTATTCAAGTAGAAGGAAATTAAGATTTTGGTTTTCAGATCTGTTTTGTTTTTACATGCAGAAGTGTAAAACAAAACATGTCATGCATTTGCATCAGCTTCAGATACAAGTACTTAGAGTCAGTGCAATAGACAGAAGTGTTTGGCCTACATGGAAAATACCATATGGAGAGAAAAACTGACAATGCATATCAGCCTAAAAACCTAATTCTCATGCTAAAACATGGTGGTGGCAGCATGATGCTGTTCTGCTGAAACTGTGTAGTCCTGGTAGAAAACCTATTAAAGGTTGTTAAAGAGTTGAATCTGGGAGGAAAGCTTCGCCTCTCATTAGGTCAACAGTCATGAATGTCCAGCTAGGCATGCCATGGAATCAAAGTATATTTATGTGTTACCATGGCCCAGTCAAAGTTCAGCATTCATACCCAATTGAGAATCTGTGCTGCTTTGCTTTACTCCCTTTTTCTTTATTTTGCAAGACATTATAACACTAAAGTACACCTTTGAATCTAGTTACCTGTATGGGGCTCCAGCCGTCTTTATCCTTATAGTAAAGCATCCGCTTATCTTTCCTTAGTACGATTGCGTTTTCGACATGAAGGCGACCCATCTCCTCCTCGCTGTTCACCACAAATATCTGCACAAAGAACCGGAGAACACTCACAAACTTAGTGGCAACACTAACGGTACGATTTCAGTTTGCACTGTCAACACCCAGAGTCTCACAGCGGTGAGTTTGTTGCTGCCCCGTCGCGTTGTGTAGTAGTTTCCAAAGGGGGCGTTATTTGATCCAATTACAGTATCACAGTCGCAGTGACCTGGTGGCCCCGGAAGGCCCTTCTCTCCTTTCTCCCCCACCAAGTAGAGACCTGCAAAAAGGGTGCATGGATAATACGTACAGGGGTCAAAACAATACATAGAGATGGAAACAGGTGTGTGTGTGTGTGAGCTGGTTACAGAACCTGATGCTGGAGGTCCAGGTGGGCCAGGGAGGCCATTGGGACCTGCAGGTCCTGGGGGTCCCATGATGCCTGGGGCCCCTGAATGCCCTTTGATACCCTGCACAAATTCAACACAAACACAAAGAACTGTCACTTTTATCACATTGTTTAGTACAACTAGAGTCACACATATAGTACAAGATTTCTTTACCTGTTTGCCTCTTTTCCCTGGTCTCCCAGTTGGTCCTCTCTTCCCAGAAACACCTGGCTCTCCCTTTGGGCCCGCCTCACCCTGAGAGAAGAGCATACTTCAGGGTTCCGGCTAATTTTTAATGTGAAAATTCCTAACAGTTTATTCAATACCTTCTGTCCGAGCATCCCAGGCAAACCAATTGATCCCTGGACAGAGAAAAATAGTTATGAAAAATAAATATTACTACAGCAATTTAAATCAACTGTCTTGCATCAGACTTTCTTTACTTGGAACTTTTAGCTAATTGGAGACGATGCTTATAGTGTAGATCTTTAGGTCCTCTGGAACGCAGTATGAGCAGATTATCATAGAACCAAACAGAAGTACTAAATGCAAAGAAACAACAGTTTCCAGGTGACTTCAGAACCTGCAGTGTAAACAAACAGACCTTGTCCCCTTTTGGTCCTTCAGAGCCACGGTCGCCTCGGTCCCCCTTGTTGAAAACAAAAGATTGAAATGTGTCAAAATTCAATTACAAACAGAAAGCAGCAAGCATTTGCTGGGACTTCCTCCATCAGCGGATCAGTTGCTGATATTATTCAGCGATTGTAACTAGGTAGACTTATAGCCTACCTAGTTACATAAATGTAACTAGGTAGGCTATAAGTCACTCCACTGTCAGGAGGATCCCCCATTTGGTGAGACATTATTGGTGCTTTTCACATTTCCAACTTCTTTTGGAAACAGTTACGGTTTGGCAGGAAGAAGATCTGCCTCTAAGCTTACCTTGTCACCTTTGTAACCAGGTAAACCCTGAAAAGACAAGCAGAGAATGTTAAGGTTGACCTTGAATCTACCCGACTGTTTTCATGATGGAAAGATCTCTCTGACCTTTGTTCCCGGCGGACCTCGCAGCCCTGGTAAACCCATGAGTCCTGAGTCTCCCTTTTCTCCCTTACAACCAATAAAAAAAATCAATCATTCCCAATATACAGATGTCTGTGACACATATTTCTCTAGTGTGCCATTGTAGATAGATGCACCATAGTACATAGTGATATATTTGTACCTTATGGCACTTACTTTGGGTCCTTGTGGACCAGGAAATCCTGGAAATCCTGGTGTCCCTGGAGGACCGGGAGCGCCAGGACGACCCTGCAGGAAATTAAAGTGTCAGTTAGAAATACTGATGCTTATAGTCATGTTTTTTTTCCCCACTATTTCTTGAACATATTACAGAATCATACAGCATGCTTTTCTGCAACAAAAACAGACATTGGCCAGAACTGGGGAGAAGATGGGTGGAGCTAGAGGTGGAAAAATCTGGAAGAAATTTGTTCAGACTTGTATTTAAAAAAAAAAAAACATGCATTATTTTCCTTCCCTTTCACAACAACCTCACCAAGGCTTATTAAAAAAAAAAAACTCAATACATTACAGTTTGTGGTTGGAACACAACAAAAGGGAGTATTGGAGATTAAAAAACTTATATCTTCCCATATATATATATATATTTAATAGGATTTTGTTCTTCACGCTATACTCGACTAAATCTAAAACACAGATAAAGGAAGAAAGAAAGTCTGGAGGAAAATCCTTAAAAATGAGGAACAGAAATAAATCCCTAATTAGTCCCACTCTGCAGCTCTCCGCTAGCTGAACAGAAGAGAAGCATCCTCACATCTTGCTTACACCTGAACTGCATTCCAGAGCTGCAGCTTTCGTTCGGCAGGCTGTGTGTAAGGCTGCGGCGTCTAGAGGCACAGTGGACCTCCTGTGTGATTTATCATGGAAAGCAAAAGCACTTAGGAAGATTAAAATGCACAAGCAGAGTGCTGGCGGAGGGGCTTGATCAGCAGGACTTGGGTTCAGTCGTGGAGGTGAGTGGGACCAAGCCAAGGAGAGCCAGAGAGTAAGGGAAAATGAGGAGGGTACCGAAGGATGCCTTGGGAGATCAACCCAGTGCTCACTGCTGAGACTAATGTTGCGTGACTCATTTAGTAACGGGTGGAGAATTCCGGGGATATTGATAAACAAATTGGATTATAGAAAGAGAATGCTTGGAGGAAGCTAGAGAGGGGTATGAAGGAATACGAGCAGTAGAGAAGCTGCTCACCCTTGCCCCCGGACGTCCAATTTCTCCCTGGAGGACGACAAATGGAAGAAGAAGACGAGATGTCATTAGAGCGCAGGTGAACGCAAGGACAAATTCCTTCAGCAGAAGACTGAATTAGGGGCATAATTTTCAAGGGGAACACACACCTTTCTCCCTTTTGGTCCCCTTATACCAGGCAATCCAATTTCACCCTGAAAAATAACAAAACATTTTTATCCAGCTTGCGTGACCTATACTGAGGACAATACATTTGCAGCATAATCAATAGTAAAAAGGTTATCGTAATTCCTGTCTATGCTTGCTTAACAATATTTCCATCTACTGCCTTAAATGTCTGTAGCTATCCAATGCAGCATGATTTAATAAAAAGCTAAAGCACGGGGCCCGGCAAAGCCATTTACACCCTTTGACCCTTTCTATATTTTGCCCAAAAAAATCATTCCATCAACATGATGCCGACAGCACTATGTTTCTGATACCACAAATTAAAGACTAATGCAGAACATTACAGTTCAGAAGTTATATAGTGAGTAGATAGAATCCACCTAGGGATAACATTGTGGAGAAACTAAGGGTAGGGTTAAGTTTCAACCTTTATCCCAAGAACTGGAATGGCACAACTGCAAACCAACAAAGATATGGACATCCACCTGAACTGGACATGTGGAAGAAAGTGTTCTGGTCACAAGGAACCAAAGTTGAACTTTTTGGCCTACAAACTAACACTTCACACCATACTGCGTGCACCATCCTAGTGGTGACACATGGAGGTACCAACATCAAGCTGTGGCAATATGTTTTTTCCAAAAGTGCACCGATTGCAGTTTTCTGGTCAGTCTTTAAAGAGCCTAACCTTCCGATTCTGATTTGGACTGACACTGATTTTGTAAATGACTGACACTGTCAGATGTTATAAGGTTACAATACACCTTCAATGTTCCAATCTTATTTTACTGAAAAAGACTGAACAATGCCCACGGCACAAACTTTTTACCTGCACCTGAGGTAGTGCTCTCAAGTATAAATGAAATGTTTACATGTGACCCAGTGGGCGGGTCTGTCACTCAGCCCTCTCTCAAGGCAGAGATTTTCAGATCTTTGTGGAGATTAGTGCAAGATCTATGGATAAGATCATTTTGACATTTGAGTATCAGCTGATCACCTAAAGCTACAGAATTCAGGACAGATCAATTGGTGAACCCTAGTATCTTCAGAAATACATTGAAGTTTGTGGCTACATTGGGAAGAGTTCAAAAGACACAAGTATGTTTACAAAGCACTGTAAATGTAATATGTTGAGGTGAGTTCTGACCTGGGGTCCTGGAGGTCCTGGGGGTCCTGGTGAACACTCTGGGGTTACATGCGTATCATCCGGCCCTTCACCTCCGAAAACGGTTGGCTCCAATAAGCTCAGTGTGTCCTTCATTTCACCAATCATGTTAACACATAAATAAAAACAACAGCTCCTCAATTAGTGGCCATCAGCGGGAATAGAAGCACAGGCTGATGAGGAAAGGGTGCGGTACACAAACTTACAGGCGTGCCCCTCTTCCAAACCCGAGGAGGAGGAGGGAAGAGCGGCAGTGGAGGAGGCAACATGAGACAACAAGGGTCAAACCTCAACGCCTCATCCAGGAACCTGAGGGCTGGGAGGACGCCCCTCTGCATCGCTGCGGTGAAACACTCATGTTACATGGTCTACTGTTACATAACATCTGGGCCTGTTTCCGTTCCGCAACACACACTCACAGCTGATACCTTACCTGAGCGAGGCGACAGGATGCCGTCCAGGTAGGAGTGATGGGACAAGGCCCAAGCGGGACACAGAAGAATGGGAAGAGACAATGCAATTTTCATCAGCTCCATGCTGCCTGTTTGCTGTCCCTGAAACGAAAACAACACAAGCTCTCCTAAGCACACGCGCTAATCCTGCAGTCCCTTGGCAGCTGTCACTTTTCCTTTTTCCTCCCTTCAGAGCCCCCCGACCCACCCACACTCTGTGGGCTGTCACTGCTGCTCTATAAACTTGTTGAAGCCCCTCACTGCAGCAGATGCAGCCACCGCTGTAATTCCAGCCGTGCACATAGCCCTCTGTGCCAGAATTAGACTAGAGAAGGAAGAGGGGGTGTATCACCAGCATACAGTAGATGTGCACACACACACACACACACACCAGTCATGCAACTGTAGTAAGACTGTAAAGGGGTAAAGGGTCCATTCAAACACAGTGTTAGAGTGAACACACATTTCAGCATTGTTGATCAGTGCAGAGATGTAATTAATCGGCATGATCCCCCGGTTTAATGTTCTCCTGCTTTGTATAAGCGGTACAGTCCGTCCAGTAGACGAAGCAACATTAGAAAAGTGGCATCAACAGGCTCTCTCCTACCTTACACTTGAATCTGATTGTCTGGCACCTGCAGACACGCTGTCTGACGCTCCTCTCACCTTAAAGAAATGAAGCGCGCTGAGCAGACGAGGCTTCGCTGACATTCACCGTGCAAAATTTGCAACCCTGATCAATCAGATCCTACTTATCGACCTCTTCCTTCCCTCCGCCGGTTAATAACACAATTTTTAAAGGAATGCAGTTTTTTTAACCCCCTCTTCTTCCTCCTCCTCCTCTTCTTCCCCCTTCTGGCGCTGAAATGCCCAGCAGAAACCACAGAGCAACGGTGCCTCAGTCCCACTGGATCGACTGGATCTGATGTGTCTGTTGTGCCATCCGGATCGACTTCAGATTCGCTAGGACGGATCTGACACTTCTAAGGAGCGCCTGCACGCTGGTCTGGCGCGATTTGTTAACGGTCTCTTATTAGAATAATGGCGCCCTCTGCTGGGTATTTCAGAGTAAGACATAAAATCTATATTTACATGTAACGCTTCAAACACGAGATACAAACGCCTACTGGGCCAAATTGGAACTAACTAACTAACGAACTAACTAACTAACTAACTAACTAACTAACTAACTAACTAACTAACTAACTAACTAACTAACTAACTAACTAACTAACTCAGCTATTTAAGATTAAATGGAAATGCACAAATAAAGTATGTAAAAAGAGAAAAATAAATAAATAAATATTTCAGTTTCTCCTAAAGTAGATATGAAACAAATACACTTGCAGAGCACAAATTATGATTTTGAATATTACATGTTAAAAACATTTATATTCATTTCATAAGACTGCACAGTGGTGAATGTGTAGCACTCTGGTCCTTGTTCAGCCTCGTTTGACACAGTTACACTTGTTGTAAACATTGTAGACATGTGCACATTTAGGCAGGACGTTTTCTGAACCCGACTTCCGACTTAATCAGAGCAACACACACGTCTCACTCCAATAGCATGCTCACTTATGGTGGTGGTTCCAAAAGCTGAGGAGACAGGACCCCTTTTAGGATTGGGAAGTGCTGGATCTTGAGTATTTCAATACTCTATTTCAATGAGTGAAAAGACCACTCCTTTTCCCATGATATTGATGATGTAAGAAGCAAAAACATGAATAAAACAGCTTGTACAAAGCAAAAGGTTGTGGTATTCAGAAGACAATTGAACTTGCAACTGATTCCAACTAGTTAGCAAATGAGCAAAAAAAAACAAAAAACATTGCTTTATTATTTGGGGTTAAAAATTTAGGCTTATTTCACAATCAGAGCAAGAACCATTGTGTCTCTGTTTGGAATAATTGTTTTAACGCAGCATGGCGACCCAGTGATTTCGCAGCGGCAGCATTAAGGAAAGAACGCCTTGACTTTAAAAAGTTTGTCTCCCTCTCGTGGTCAAATATGGTAAAGACTACACTGTCACATCCTCTGCTTTTCCTCCTTCACAAAACTAGTTGGTCATTGGTTGATCTAATGCTTCACACATTTATGTTCGGTGGAAAAAGTCAAGATTCACCTGGGATCAATTTAGCAGCTCAGGACATATTTAAGAAATAAGACATATTGACATATTATGGCAACTTTTTAAAGCATTTTGCATGTAAAAACCTATTGTACAAATTTATGTTTAAATATTACACAGATTGAGATCATTAAACAAAGATCCATATTATACATTTTGATGACATAAGCAGAAGACAATGTAGGAAAAGGCAAGTAATTGTACATTATCATTTGTATTTTTTGTAAGGAATGTTAGATGTGTTTGTTTAACAATTTTCATTTATGTTGGGGATGTTAGAGCGGATCTGACCTTTTCCTCATATGAATATTTCAGTAATTTAGAAAATAGCCACCTGAGGGTGCTGTTATCCTTTCACACAACAACAAGAAGTTTGATGAAACTGAATTTCCCTTATGCAGTGTGAACACAAAGGTGGTTTATCTTTTCAGAATTTGGAGGGCAATTCTGCACCTAAATGCCCCTTGTCTTAAGAGGACGTTCTGACATGTGGAATCCACCAGGGTCCGCTTCATTCATTCATGTAAGCTCTCCATGCAGGTTTTTAATCACCCAGCTGCTCAAAATAACATTTTTCTTGCATAGATTTCTCCCACTTCTCCTTATTATTTCAATACAGTGCTTTACTTACATTAATTTCCCATGAAAACCTAATATAAAACTCCTGCTAAGGAAAACCAGTAACAGGAAAAACACAAACAAAAATCCCCTCTCCTCATCTGATCTGAGGTCTGAGACATTGCAAAAAGGAAAATAAGAGATCTGACATAAAACAATTTTACTTATTGGTTCAGACATTGTAAAACACCCCTTCAGAAATTTAATGATGTGACACGACTTATTATTATTGATCCAGCTGCTGAATTACAAATATACACATAACCTATCAAGATCTGCTCTAGTAAATTGCAAGTTGTTGTTTTTAAAATACGAGAAAATGAGAACAAGAGTAAAATATCTTCCCCATTCAACCCATTCAAAAGACCAGAATTGAACAATCAATGTCTTCAGGAAGATCAAACAAGATAAATATAATTGAACAAATAAAAGTTTAGCATAGGTGTTACTATGTGCATCGAGCGGCTAATTCCACAATGAATAGGCATAGAAAAATAAGAGAAACAGCACATTTTTGACTCATAAAAGCTCATTCGATCTCTTTATGTGTAGCTGTTTGAGCGCAGTCTACTGTCTCAGTAAAGTAGGAGGTTATGTCCTTTAAGTAGGCAATAATATCTGCTCTTTTTTCCTTCTTTCTGATCCCACTGAAGATCATCTCGGTACCAGGAATGTACTTCTTTGGATTCTCAGACCTGCTATCTTAGTTTCTCTATATAAACTATCTTAGTTTATATAGAGAAAACTAGAGAAAGCCAGCTCCTGTTAAGGAGGAGCAAGAGAAACATGGACATTATGTAGAGGGAAAGCTAATAGCTTTTTCAGATTAATTGAAAAAGAGAAGAAACATTTCGTAGATTATTGTCAAGAGTGTGGTCATATCAGATTTGTTATCTTTGACCTGCGTACTTCTGAAACAAATGTTTTGCCGAAGACTTGCAAACAGTATGCAGATATAATAAACGCATTAGGTCACTTGAGATACAGTATTACTTTTCATATTTCTTAAAAATTATGATGGTTGGCTAATTGATATTTCTCTAAAGCATTCCGTTGTGGCTTTCGCTTTATGTTCAGAATAAAACATCGCTGCAGTCTCAAGTCAGCCTCATTCAGGCTGTCTTCCATTGTTATCCACTAATTAGCTCTATCCATCTTCCTATCAACTTTAACCAGCTTCGCTGTCCCTGCTGAACATGGCGGCCCCACAACATGATACTGTCACTACCATGTTTCACAAGTGGGACAGAGTTTTCCATGTAGGCATTAAGAAGTTCTGATCAGATTACATTCTTCCTGTGTTTGTTTTGTCCTATGCAGGTTTCTTCTAACTTTCTTTTCTCTCTTCCTTAAAGGCCAGAATTTAAGAATGCACTAGTAATAGTTGATCACCTAGCAAATCCTCACACCTATGTTGTGAATCTTGGCAACTCCTCCAGAGTTCTTGGCTGTTTCTTGGATTCATATCTCAACCTGTCCGCTTAAATCAGGGGTGTCAAACTCCAGTCCTCAAGGGCCACTGTACTGCAGTTTTTAGATGTGCCACAGGTACAAAGCACTGGAATGAAACGGGTTAATTACCTCCTTCTTGTGTAGATAAGTTCTCCAGGTGTCCAAGGGGAATAAAGTCAACCTTGATTATCTTTGTGCTGCTTTGGAGTTGGTTATCAATATTTTGGGGAAAAAAAGCCAGTAGGAAGTTTAGTAACAGTCTGGCCAACCAAACAAGCAACTAAGGTATTAATCAGCCAATTGACCAAACAACAAACCAACCAAACACCCAACCAACCCACCAACCTATTCTATCTCTAAGGGAGGACCATTTATTTATGGTCCTCCATTTTGAATTTGATGATCGGGGACTAGCATGCATTAAAATCCCATTTATTGTGTTCACAAGATTTAAACTACAGAGATGACATCCCCTTTATAGCTGTAGAAAACATATACACCTACTTTATAATGTCAATTGTATCCATTGTTGGATACAATTGACAGGTAACAGGTAACATGTTACCTGGATAACCAGGTAACAGGTTATCCAGTTACCTGGTTAATTTTTCATTTCTTGAATTGACATTAATATTTGGTGCATTTTTGTAGTGATTCATACCTTTCTCTATGTTGGCCTCAGTATAGGAGTATCCAGGTACCTGGCCCGTCTTCCTTCCTAACAACCCCCAGAGGTTTGGCCCCACCTTATGGCGACCGCCTTCCTCCAAAGAGTGACACTGGGAACACTTCTGGACAAACACATTTTTCCCCTTTTGAATATCCCCCATTGCCAGCAGCTAGCTTTGGGAGGGAAGGACCAGCAAAGCCACAATCAGCCACATCACAGCAAAGAAATGTCTGCTGAAGCGAGAGTGGTAAATTACCACATACACAAACGTTTGGGCAAAAAGTTTTAGCAAAAATTGTATCTGGACTAGAGACTGAATGAGAGC
The DNA here is from genome assembly GCA_903066815.1 of Brachyrhaphis roseni. NCBI lineage: Eukaryota > Metazoa > Chordata > Actinopteri > Cyprinodontiformes > Poeciliidae > Brachyrhaphis > Brachyrhaphis roseni. The sequence continues at coordinate 44,470 of CAEFZY010039391.1, forward strand.
GCAAAAGCTGCTGAACTGAAAAAGTGAACAGCAAAAAGCAAGGGATAACAAACAGAGGAGGGTCAGAAGGGGCAAATCCTACCGTCAGAGTGGAATGTGTTAAAACGCCCTCAGGTAAATGTTGTCACTTTTCTTTCTCAAATTCACACTCCTTCCCTTTGGATTGCTTGCTGACCAGAAATCTTGCTTTGCTATGATTGAACTGTATTTGAACCATAAAGTAAATGAAATAAAGTTTCAGAGAGGGGCATGGTCCTGCGGTGGTTGATTAAGATCTAATATTTGGGTCACACCCACCTCGAAAGACAAATGGTGTTTGTTTGCCATGTGTATCAGTTACATGTTTGAAATGCTTTCACTCAGGGCTTGTTGCCAAACAGTTTTGAGTCAGATTAAACTCCTAATTTGAGTTTTTCTGTATAGAAATCTGATGACTTGTTACCAAAAAACTGAGAACCCAATGAGGAAATTTTGATAATCCTCATAATAAATGGCAGTTTATAATATGCAGCCAATCGTAATAGTTCTAAAGCAAATATTGCACTGGAAGCGTCTATTATATTCACTTGATATTTCAGTGTGTAATTTCAACAAACTGTTATTTCTTAAGGCAAATGCTTAAAGAAGTGGCACCCTTACACAAACTACCCCCAACTGTATATCTGATACACTTACATGATGGTCTATGAAATACAAATTCTAATAAAGTACTTTAAAGCCGGTGTACTGTGAAAAAATGTGAAATGACATGTGGTCCACTATCAAGTATATAGGTGTATTTTTTAATCTTTAAGATTAATATATATAAAAAAAGAAAAATCCATACTTCCGCTTACTCTTATACCCCTGCCAAATGTAGATTTTGACAAGTTTTTGTCAAAATCAGCTTCTTGACTGAAAGGAAATAATTGAGCATTTTTTTTCTGCCAGTAGTTTGAGTACTGTTTCCAATTCGTATGTCTTGTAAAGCTAAATCTAAGTGTGATAAAGGGCATTATGCACATTTTGTTGTTCTCTATAGTGACATGATGAGTTTGTAACACAGCAGTCAGGAAAGGTTTTGGATTTAAAACATGTTCATTGCACCCTCTAGTGTTCAAATAGTGCAACAACTGCTTCCTCAGCAGCTTGCTATAGCAGGTTCAGTTTGCTCATTTTTTGATGAACCACATTAAGCTCAAAACGTATCTGCTCCCCTCTAAACCCAGTTCAAGAGAATAACTCAAAGTCAAAGGGCTTTATGATGAACCTTATGCTTTCTCATCAGAATATCCCTAAGTATTGTTGGACGTTTCTACAGAAATGACGATGGGTTAAGATGAATAACACAATAACATTTTGCATTCTCATTGCTTGAAGCTTTACTTTTGTATAAACTTCATTGTTCTTTAAGATCAGTTTCAATACAGAGAAGGATTTTATTTTCAGAAGACAACATCTACATGGAAATACTCCAGATCTAAGCTTTGTTTTAATAACTTGAAGCAATAGAAACACTCAATGAAAGGTCTAGGATTTAATACAAGATCTGGCTATCCTTTGAAGGTCTTTTCATCAGTGCCTACGTCTTCTTCAGAACTGGTTTTGTAGTCAAAATCTTCAGTCCTGTTGGATAATAGAACACTTTAATCATAGCAAAGGAAGCAGGGTTAGTGGTAAAGATGAGTGTAAGAGGGATATTTAAGATTGTGTCATTTCCATACCAGTGCAAGCCAGCGTCCAACAAGTGTTCACTGGCCAGCGTCCTTAGGAGACTCCAGTAAGGAGCGTTTCTTCCAAATCTCTGAGGCAGCACCGGGTTGGGGGCGTCTCGCGCCTCGCGGCACTCTCCGCACATCTGGATCAACTCCCAGGACCTCCCAAACCTCTGGGGCATGTTGGGGCTGGAGTTGGGCACCCTCTCGTCGTTGCTGTCCCTGCCGAAGCGCAGCGGCATGTTGGCGTGCATGTGGAGAGGTTTGGCCGTGGGGGGGTACAGCTTGATGATGGTCGGCAGGCTGTTCCTGCTGGTGGCCGGGGTCACGTGTAGCTTGAAGCTCTCCAGATCCAAACTTCTGCGGAGCCCACTCGGTATCTGGATACGTTAGAATTGTATTTAATCAGACCAAGTGGATTTTCAATGTGGGCCTTTGTCTGTGTTCTTCAAAAAGTGACAGTAACAAATCAACATCTGCTATTTTTAGTTGTTCTATAAGCTAAAGAGCAAACATTTAATGTTTATTTTTCAAAAGTAAAATGGTTTGGTGTTTTTCTTTTTGGTGCTATCTGAAAGCATGATAGGACCTTGATCAATCAACTAATCAATTAGTCTTTATTTATGGAGCTTTTTTTTTTTACACTAAATAACCCAAAGCACACATGTAAATAAACTTAAATGAATTAGACAGTTATTTTGAAACAGGGAGTGAGAAAGATCTACTGAAAATTATTCAAAAACAATAGCCTTGAGTTACAAAATTGATTGATGATGATCATTACTCTAAGAGGTGATGTATAGCTATAATTATGCTATGCTCTGAAAGCATGCATAAAAACGGCTCTTTCTACTTGATTGAAATAGTTTATTGTCATTTGAAAATCTGTGCCTCATACTACATCTTAGGTTTAGCCCTCACAAAGCTGGAGTAAAAGCTTCCACTCATAAAGTACAAGATATAAAATAAAGTTACAAATAGCATCAGCTGGACCTCGGTTATCTGGAGACCCAGAATATAAGATGGGTTTCAGAAAAAAAAGCAAAAAAACCCACACAAGTCATTGGTTGACTGGTTGCTTCTTACCTGCTGGCGTGGCTGTTTCCTCACAGAGTGCCTGTCGTCGATGCTGCTCCGCAGGGTTTCATCGTTGTGGAAGGATTTCCCGAAGACGTGGAGGTCAGACGCCGCTGCCCCTCCAAGACTCCCCATCATCAGGAGCGCTGACAGTATCACTGCTGTCAACATGCTGAAATCTGTTGTTCCTTTCTGAACTCTGTTTGGACATGTGGCTTATTTCCCGCTGAGTGACCTGCTGCGTGTCATATAAGCCCTGTGAAAACCTACGTCACATTAAAAAAACTGACACACACTCACACACGCACACGCAAAGTGATGCATGCACATTTATTTTTGGATTCATTTAAACAAGGCAAATTCCTGACTGAGCCACCATTCATACCTGGAAAGGTATCTATGCATGTATGCACTAATTGGGCTGCTGAATGAACAGGGCGGTTTTGTTTCTTCTAAAGAGCAGATAACATAAAAAAATAAATAAATAATAATTACACTTTAATAATTGTACTGAATCAGCCATCAGTTGAGAACAACTTATAATACTGGAACCAAAGTTTGATCCTTCAAGAAGCTTTGCAACCAAACATCCTAACCTGTGAATTAACATAAAATGCACATTTTTTGAAGTTGAACTGTATACATTTTGAAATAAAATCAAAATCTTCAGAAGTCATCTGATTAGTAATTAGTCTACCTGTGCATAATTTGATCTCAGTGAAATCAGCGAAGGCCTCAGAGGTTTGTCAGAGAACTTTAGTGAAGGAGCAGGATCGCAAAGACCAAGAAAACCACAGCAGACAGGACAGGGAGGAAGTGGTGGAGAAGTTTAAAGCAGGTGAGGGGGTGAAACAATATCCCAAGTGCTAACTATCTCATGAAGTACATTCGTCATTATTTTATATTGATCTATCATTTACAAATCCAGTGAACTGCATTGAAGTTTGCAGTTCTTACTTAGAAAAATGTAAAGACGTTTGAGGGATATTAATGCAAATATAAGGAATGTTTAGATAATTTTGAGAAATCTTCTGTGAAATATGTACTGACAAAATTACTCATATTAAACAAAGTCACACATTAGTTTTTTAGGTTTTATCAGCTCCAGTGGCCTTTATTTATTTTTTTGATAATGGTCAGATAGGAAAGCAGATAGTGAGAGAGGGGGAAGACATGGGGCAAAGGTCATCGGGCTGGGACTCGAGGACCACTGCAGATGAGCCGCTGCAGAGGCCAAACTACACACATTTTTTATGTATTTGGCTTCCGCTTATTAGATTAGTTTAGATTAGATTGGATTTTATTAGAAAGAACTTTATTAATCTCTGGAGAGGTTTCCTCCGTGAAGCTCAGTTTCCAGCTGCAGTACACTGACAGAATGAAAAATAACTTTAGCTAAGAAATATACAAAAAGGGGGAGCATGAAAGAGGAAGATGCCTAAAAACAATATTGAAAAACATGAGATGAATTCAACATGCGTTCATTAATGACTTGTGTTTATCTCATGAAACTGACTGACGTCACCACATTTTTTATTTCTCAGGTGTTTACAGTTCAAGCCAGTAATGAGCCATTTTTTGGGGGGGTGAAGGGAGGTGCATTTGGACAACCAGCAAACTGAATGTGAAGAATCCCTGTCAGGCAACAGCGACGGCCAGAGAGGGAATTTTAATTTGACCGTTGCAGTTTCCCGTGTTGCCACATCTGAGACTGCAGAACATGTTACACCGCGGCTGAGGCAACTCAGCGGAAAAGAATTTCAGTCCCATCTGGTTCTAGTGATTCAGACTTAGCCTTGAGAAGGCTTACGTCTCAGTTTACTTTTCCGTATTATCATTTACCTCCCATCTCTTCTCAACTCGTCTCTTTGTGGTTTCTTTGCCTGACCCTGGCCCCGGCTCGCAGACTGTGGGATTTGGGATTTACGACCGCGTGTCGGACACTCATCTTGAGCACTATCAGCAGAGGCCTTCAATAGACCTCTCCCTTTGTTCTTTAGCTGAGCTCATGGAGCACTCCCTGGAAGACCTTGTTCTCTGCCACTGTAATTCTCTCTTCCTAATGTTTTTAATGCTCTTCTTTCGCCACCCCTGCAGCCTTTTCATCTTTCCATCTACATGCTCTCAGGCCTCCTTCCCCCTGCCCCCTGCTTCTACGTATTATTAATGCATGTCATGCTTCCTTGACAGAAATATAGCCGACATTCCCGTGTTTAATGAAAAATGTTACCTTTATTGGTAAATCTTGCATTCCCATGACATTGTTTGGACATTAAAATGTTCTTTATTTGCCTATACAAGTGCCTCAGTAGTGTGTATCATATTTTCTGCAACTTATAAATCAACAGATTCATCTGAGCGAATCATTTTTAGTCCAGTTTGACTGCTCACTCGATGAACTAAAACGTTACTTCTTGGTTTCACTGGCGTTTGTCTTGTGCTAGTTTATTTATTTACACCTTCTTTCTCACATCTTTTGACCGATTTCCATGGAGTTTCCAGCAAACCAGAGAAAATGAATCTGTAAAAGGCAAATATAGTCAGTTAGTGCTATTTAAGTCTCAAAACATTCTTTTTTGGTTTTTATTGTCCCCTTGTTTAGCAGATGTTGTCCAAGATAAATTTCCCTTGCAAAGAAAATGAAGTATACATCTATCTATGCCTCTGGATAGATAGATTTTTACTCTTTTACAAATCAGTAATAACAATTATCATCAATTAATCAATCAGCTTCAAACTCTGAAGATGTTTCTGGGCAGCATTCCCTGGAAAGTTTGTAAAGGTAGAAGTTAAAATAAATACACCAAAAAACAGGGGCGTAATGAGGACAGTTTTTTGAACTGAACAGTTCTAACTTGTCATATTTGCATTTTAACAGATTTATTTACTCTGGTTTGCTGGAAAGTCCATGGAAAACTGTCACGAGATTACAAGAAATGAACAAACCAACCCAAGACGAACTCCAGAGAAACCAAGAAGTAAAGTGACAACAGGTTCACCTTGATCACCGCTGCCTCCCTGTCTCTCCAAGCTGCTTGTTTAAAGTCTGGCAACGATCGCAGAGTTCCTTTCTCAGTCCAGATCTCAATTACCTGATATGATATGTGGGAGTCTGCGGTTGCCTCTCCACTGAGCTGATTTACGTGGAGCTTTATCCTTACCCTTACTTAGACAACAGCCAGGTCATCATCACAACACTTCACATGCCTGCACACTCCGAGAGGAGACCCATTCATCAAGCCTTCCCAACCGCTTAAGGTTCAGAAAGTGATCAAATCCATTTCTGTTGGATCTCCGCATCATAACGTATGGCACAATTAGCTGACACAAAACACACAGCGCTGCGTGTGTGGTCTGTAAAAAAAAGAAGAAACAGGTTACAGAATGAAAGGAAAACTATTAAAGATACACCAGCGCAAATGAGTTTGACATCCTGGTTTGGTGTGACACATTTAAAGTCATTCAGGCAGAGTTACAACAAAATGGTTTAGCTAACGTGATGTTTTAGAATCGTCCAGTTGGGGTTCAGGCCTGAATCCAACCTGGAATCTCTGGTTTGCTTGTTTTTATGTAAGGCTGTAGATGTAATGCGAAAAAGGTTTGAGAAGTATGAATTATTTTGAAAGCATTTAAGCTTTAGAGGAGGCAAAACTGAGCTTTATACATGGACGATAGTGAAGGCAGGGTTAGAAGTTTGTCTCATAATCTGTGGGTTACTGGTTTGAATCCCCACTAAGTTCTTGTGTCCTTGGGCCAAACACTTCACCTTTGTGTGAGAATGGGTGAATAACTGAATGTGGTTATTCGCTAGCTACAGGAAACATATGGACTAAATAAAACCCTATACAGGCCATTTACCTACCATAGAGGACAATACTCTTTCGTTGTTTGTTTTCCTGTGATGAAATATGATAAAATTGTATGTATAAGTGCAAACCAGTGATCTATATATTACCTAAATGATCAGGCAATTAAAAAACTCAAAGGTCAGTCACTTTAAAATCTCCAGCTGGCCTTAATTAGAAAAGCAATAAATGTAATCACTGGTGAATATTTTCAACCGCAGCGTTAGTGTTATTAAGAGCTATAACAGCATTATGAAAGCACATTATGACCATCACAAGACAAATATGACTCATGCCGGAGCTGGACAATTATGGGTCTCAGATTAAACAAACAGTACGAAAGAAAAAAAAACAAACAAAAAAAAACAAACAGTACGTTTTAGAGGAATGATGTGATTATGGCTTTTTGGTCTTGTATATGTTGTGAGCAGGGCTGGGACTACTTCCTAATTTCTATGACGGTGTCCACAAACCGATGCCAGCTGTGAGTGTGGACAACAGTTTTCTTTCGAACAAGCAAATGCATCAGTCTACTGGCTTGAGAACTAATTTAATGGCACTCATTGCTCTCAACATTAAACACTTAAAAACACACAGTGGTCATGGCTGGCTGTTCTTTATAGGCTATAAAAAGCACCGGCTACTGTAGTTCAACAGACTGGGTTTTAGCACCGTATTAATATTCATGTGACGAACCAGGCACTATAGAACACCCTGGATAAAACAGTCTTCGGTCCAGAACACAGTAGCCAAACATAAACAGGACTACAGGCAAAACTGTAACTATTTTTCACCAGGGCTTTCACACCATCTGTGAGATCGTGGTGTTCCTTTAACAATGACACATAAAAAATGTTGATTCCAGCCATACGTTGACGTTCTCTTCCCAGGAGGAAACTCTTGGGGGCTTCGCAGATCCCACACAGGCTGGAAAACTTTAAGTTGGACTCAGAGCATTAAAAAAAATGCATCAAGGGATTATTTTTTTGTTTTGTTTTGCATCACCTACAATCAATTAGGAGGATTTCACAATTGATGTTCTTGGTTAGGCTGATGACTATTGACATAAATCTCGGTATGCAACACAATCAAAACTGTTTAGTGATAAGTTCACTAAAGGAAGCTATGTAGTACTGTGAGAGTGAAAAAGATTTACAATTATGTAATTTGTTATGAGTTCAATAAATTATATATATATATATATATATATATAAAAAAAAAAAAAGCATATTTTAACAAAATAAACATTTTCAATTCAAAAACATTTTTGCTGCTAGATTACTGAATAAACAGATATATGAGTTCAAAACCAAAGATATTTATTGTTCTTAATTTGGCTATTCAACTATCAGGTTGATGCAAAATGATATAATACCAACAGTCATTATCCATAAATTAAATGTGTTCCAGTGAAACTCATTTGTTGGATGCCTTTTGAAAACAGAAAACCTCTAAGCAGGTATTAATCAAACATTTCAGTCAGGCTACATTTCTGTATTAAATTGTTTTTTTTTTATTCATGTGATGTAATATTCTGATTTTATTTATTAGCTGTAAGTGGAAAATCATCATAATTAACAGAAATAAAGTCTGTCAAACGTCCCTCTGTGCGTAATTGTTTCACTTAATGGTAAAGTTTCTTAAATAAATAGATCTTTCTATGATATAATTTATTGATTGGGTCTTTTTTTAGCTTCTAAGTGTTGGACATGAAAAGTAAAAGAGAGAAAGCGCAGTCTCTGCATTCAGCCAGCAGGGGGCGACATACGCGCCTGTTCTCTGTCTCCTCCTCCTCCTCCTCCTCCTCCTCCTCCTCCTCCTCCTCCTCCTCCTCCTCCTCCTGTCTCACACCTCCTCTCTCTGACCCTCGGCTTGCCTTTGTGTTTGTCTCTAAACTATGGGACTGTCGGTGTTTTGACCAGAGCCGGAACTGATGGTTTTCATCCTGCACAGCAGCGCAGAAGAAGAACAGGAACTCAGAGAAGTTTCAGGTGAGTGAAATCTCTCTGCATTCAAACTGGAGTTTTCCTGCTTTAGTCTGAGCAGAATGGGTCATTTCCAGCCTGGAGCGAGTCAGATGTGCTGCGTGTTCACTGGTCCATCAGGCAGGTCACTGAATTTGATCGCAAAAAAGTTACTATTTTCTCCAATATGTCTCTAACACGTTGGGTTTGACTTCATGCTGAAGCAAATACATCTGTAAAGGTTTAAAAGTTGGTATAAAAGTTTCAAACTACTTTTTACCTTCCAATTAACTTTCCCCTGAAAAGAGTTTAATGGATAAATTTGCAAAAAAGCTGTAAAAATTCAAAGTTAATCTTTTTATAGAATGTTTCAGAAATTCTGGGGAACAAGACTCAGAACTCAAAAAATCCCAGAGTTTTTCAGTTCCTCACTCTGCCCCTCCACAGAGCTTTGAAGCATTAGGTCAGTGTTGTGCTATGAAACTAAGCTTTTGTTTTCCTTGGACTCTCTTGTACCTTCACCGATCCTCTGGACTCTTACAACATCCCAGAAACAACAAAAACAAAGAACTTCAAGTCATAATCGTGCAAAAAAAAAAAAAACAATTAATCCATGTTTCCTTTTGAACAAGATAACAACCTGGATTTCTAAACACAAATGCTCCCGTGTGGATTATATGTAAAACAGCCATATTACTCTCACACAGGGACTGGTTTTCAACATTTTAATGATGTTTGGAGCTTACAGACATTAAGAGTCCAACAAGGATAAAGATACCGAAAGTCAATTTACAGAATTCCTAAAATGGCCAAAATGTCTACAAAGAAAAAGTTTAATCTGGACAAACCTTTTAGCATAATCCAGAATTCAGATTTTTACAAAGAAATTAGAATTAGTTCTATTATAAATTAGTTTTTTAATATTTGGAGAACATGGCAACCCCAGTATTATCCTCTTTATAGAAAGAGGCAAGACGAACTCCAAAGATAACTGAGACAATATAAACTGAATTGTGTTGAGTTGGATCTAACTTCTAAGTCATTTCTCTAAACAAAGCATATCATGTTGCTTTTGTGTTTAATAAAAAAGCCCCTCTAATCAAAGCCATGCTCTCCTCTGCTTGTTGTTTTCACATATTTGGCCTTTCAATGAGCCAGATTCCAAACTCTCCTGGATTTTTTCCATTCCGACTTATTCCTGCTGACACTGAGATGTTTTCCTGCAGAAACATGTCTGTACCTGACCACCTGCCATCCTCTGTCGTTCTCTGCACATTTATTAGACTCTAAACTTCCTCGATTTGCTCATTTTAAGCCTCTTTGGAATCTGCTGAAGAGATTAACTAAAGAGAAAAAACATTTGGCTCAAAGAGCTGCAGTTCCATCCTGCGATGGGGAAAGAGTCAGACGCATTGAAATAAGAAAAATAACTGGGCTTGTTGGTTTTTGGGTCATGAAGCTGATTAGTGTTTCTTTCAGGGTTTTGATGGCAGCTTTCTTCTGTTTTCCTGCTAAAGCTGCTTCTTTCTGGGACAGAAGCTAAGTCTGCAGGTTTATAAGACGTGATCTCATTTTGGTTGGGAATCAGCAGCTCCAGTTACAGAAAACTGACCCTGTGGGGAATGTTGAACTCTGCAGACGAACATGGAATCAGGCCGTCTGTTTACGGTCAGTCTGCAGGTTTTCTACAGGTTTAGATCTGTGGAGTCAAATGGGTCACTTTGTGTCTGGAGAATCTTTTCTGCAAAGAGTTGCTCACTTGTTTTGGATTATTATCCTTACAGAAAAAACAATGATGATCTATTTTCAGTCAGAGGTAGAAATATTTTTATTCAAAAATATTTGCCTCTTTTCAAAGAGTTTGTGACAAGGCTCCCAGGTAAAAAAAAACAAAAAAAAACAGACCCGCAGCATCATGGATCCTCCACCATAATCACCAATAGGCTATCGGTGGGCATTAATCATATCGTATCATTTATTATTAATAATACATGTCTTTTCATGAGCAGTATTTCTGTCTGCAATACTATAAACAAGCAACCATATCCATACATTTACTTAAAAATTAATAAATAGTTAATTTTCATTATTACAATAGTATCGCTGAATATCATGATAAAACTTTGGAGTCCATATCGCTAACCTCACATATCCTCCACTGTTCCAGTTAGAGTCTCTGTAAAGTCTAGTAAACTCATTATGTTTAACATTTTCATGGCAGAAAATGCTCAGGTCCTCATGCTTAATTAGATCTTTCTCCCTTTTTTTGCTGAAATCTGATTTATTTTTTGCGTGGTTGTTCGTCTACATAATGTGACCGCATTCAGACATCTGTGTGAATAATTTCTCTTTGGGGAATGATGGCAAACTTCTAAAACTCCTAGATACGTCTGTCTGTTTTCTCTTCTGTGGAGAGACGATTTTCATCTCCACCTGATCAAGTCGTTTTTCTTTCTTCTTCCTTTCTTCCATGTAAATGTGAATAAAGTCCAGAACTAGATCAGAGCTCAACCTCATTCAGAGATTCTGAAGCAGATTTAAGGAAAAGTTGTTGACAAAAAAGGATCCAAGTCTTTTCTCAGCTGACCTTCAGTGTGGAAAGTTATGTGGAGGGTAGTGCTGGTGCCTGACATAGTTTCCTACTATTATTTAGAGCAGAAGTGCTCTTATTGCATGAGCAGCATGATTTATACTGTGATTTATTTTCAGTTTGCTATTATAAGAGCCTGAAAGCTGTGATTAGATGTTAGAGTTGGTTAGCGTGGTGTTTGATGGACAGCAGATGCACAAACAAATCTTGGAAAACCCTCCTCTTTCATAAAACTGTGAGTGGTCACATTCCTGAAGTTTTTTTCTTCCTAGTTTAAGCAACAGCTCCAGCTGAGCTCATCAAGAACCAGTGACCCACATTCTGCTCCGCTCACTGACCCTTTCAGAGTCCGTACCCCCTGCCTGGATCTGTTTGCTGTTTCCTGTGGATGCTCACACCCACAGCGTCATCTGGTTTGTTTCAGACCACTAACGGGACCCATGTGGGAGTTTTTTTTAATCTGCTGCAGGTTTATGCAGCTGTTCTGACAGCAGCAGGGAGTCAGCTGACCTCCGTATGAAAAACAAGCACCACTTCAGGCTCTTTGCAGTTTAAAAGTGCATTTATAGGTTGTGATTTAATGCCAAACTTGATGAATTGAACCACGAGGCAGGTGGAAGAGTCTGGTAGGTCAGTTTCAGAGTTTTTACACACTTTGGTAAATAAAGTCGTGTTTTACAGACATTTAGGCACAGCTGGCTAATGAAGCTCTTTACATTCCCAGCTGTGATGAATTTATCTGTTTTCAAAGCAAGACTCATTCCTGGAGAATGAAGGTTTAAAATGGTTCAACTGGACCAACAGATGCTTAAGGTTTGGTGTGAGAATAACGATTTTCTATTTTTTTTATTAAAATTTTTATATGGATTAATTTATGATCAGTGATTAAATAGCCACAATTAGTTGCATTTTATTGACAAAATAAGCAACATTTTACATTTAAAAAACATTTCTGCTGCTAAATTATGTAATAAATACACATATGAACTCAACAACAAATATATTTATTTCTTCTAATCAGACTGATGCAAAGTTCTATTATTGTTTCCCTGATCATTTATGAAGCCTCTTTAGAAATGTGGGCTGTGGACGATGACATTAGCATTAGCAACATACTTACATTGAGATGCTATTTTAGACTTCAAAAGCTTTGCTGAGAGACTAATTCCTTTTAGTACAACTTGAACACATCATTAGTCTTTGCCAGTCTCAGATTGGTTTCTGAAGCACAAAGTCCAGAGAAGCAACTTCATTGACCATCGCGGATGTCGCTTGTGCATCAGATTTACAGGTGTACCAGAAACAAGCAAAAACAAAGCTACCTTTGTGACAAAGTGGTGCTTTGTCACTTTTTGTGGCGACTTTTTGTTGCCACACTGTTTTCTGTTTGTGGAAATGAAAGTGTCAGTGCAGACAATGACTTCATGTCTGAAATGATGAGGAAACAGCAGATAGGCCTTTACAGTAGTAAATATCAGCTACTATGAATGGGATCAGTAGCTGTCATAACTCACTGCTAATCTGAAATTAAGTTCTCACTAGAATTTATTTTATTTGAACAATGAACTTTTTAACAATTTAGAGATTTTTATACCTCTATTATTAATATTTAAAGAATCAAATAAGGCAGTTCAACTAGATAAAATAGCATGCAGGTAATTAAGCTCTTGTAAGTTTGATTGCAGTTCATTCCAATAGTTTTAATTTATCTGTAATGCTTCCCAGTCTCACTTACTGCCAAATGTTATAAAATATAATTTAAACATGTAAAAAGACGCCTTTTTAGACATAATTTTAACCTGACACCTAAAATTTCTCAAAAATCCCGTTGATTCTGTGATATCAAGAGAAAGAAGTTCACTGACTGCTTTCTCCAGATAGATGGTTCCAGACCTGGGAATGAACCACAGCAGCTCCAACTACTGTGGTGGTAGTTGGAGCCACAGCTATTTGTCTTGGAACAAATAGTTGCTTAGTGGGTCAGCATGGACCAACATTGTTAGATTCTACAGCTACGAATCCTAGGATGTCAGCTACTCGCTTTGAGCTCAAAAATGTGTGAAGCGCATTAAAAAAAACACCGGAGGCTCAAAAACATGTCTCAAAGTCAAACCGAAAGATGAATCTTCACTTCAAACAATCATTGCAACTTCACACCGTAGGTGCTCTGGCTGCATGACTGGCTCATTTTGTCATTTTATGGACAAACGTTTCCAAAGAGTTCAGTTCTGTGTCTTCAAACAGCAAGTCTCTGGGAGAGGAGCCATCACATGGGACTCCTCATCCAATCAGAAGCAGGTTTTGGTGTTACTATGGTAATGAGTTGATGAGTTGGCGTCTTAAGCTGTGTTCACACTGCAGCCTGAAATGACCCATTTTCGATTTTCTTTTTTCTTCCCGCTTGTTCATATAAGGACGCAGAATAGTGACATTTGTCGAGTATCAGTGACGTTCAGGTCAGATGAATGCAGCCTGGATGTTAGGTCACGTTTGAATCGGATACCCTGGGTCGCATTCGAAAAGCATCTGACCTGTGTTGTTCAGACTGTCATGAAAAGATTGGATACAGGTCGCCTTACGTTTAAAAAAATAAAAATAAAAAAAATCTTGGAATTGGGTCACTTCAGTCTGCAGTGTGAATCCAGCCATAGTTAACATTAAGTCTTACAGATGTGGATTTTCTGTTCAACTTGCTTAATATTAATTAAACTGAATTAAAATTAAATGCAGTTGGATAATATAATGATTTTCAAAATTGATGGATAAAATAAGATTTTATTGACCCTTTCAGTAGAGCAAGAACCATTTCTCATAAATTCAATTCTTTAGGATTAGCCTGTCGGTTGCAATAATATTGCATTACGTCATTTACGCGATGACGTAACAAACACGCTCAGTATTTTGATGTAGAAAATATCTAAGATGGCGTCGCGGTAAAGTATGTTTACGTTTGACCAAAAAAACAAACTACTAGGGCTACTAGAGCTTTGAATCACAATAAAAGTAGAAAATACTCCAACATTCTGAAATAGTTGACCACACAGCATGAAACTGATCTGTATAAATGTAAAGCGTTTGATAAGTTGCTTAGCAACGGCCGTTATCTTGAGGAAGGAGCTTCGAGCTCAGCGTCTTCTGCCATGAATGTCCAGGTAAAGTTCAACTTCTCCACATCCTGGTTATTGTATTACTGTTGGCTCCGTATTGTATCAATAATCTCCATCTCATATTAACATTTACAATCACATTCAATAAATTAGATTATGGTTTGCGATCAAGCTCGCTTGTCAGACTAAAAGCACATTTTGAAATTAATGAACAGGTGTCAAACATATTTTTAATTAGGCCCACATTTCTCCCATTAGGAATGTTTTTATTGGTCTGGTCTAACATTCTTATTTTAAATATGTTTTCAGCAAGAAATGATCATCGTTAATATAAATAAAAGCTTTAAAATATCAGTCCATGTGGAATCAGGGTAATGTTTATGAGCTGAGTTACTGAAATACATGAACTTTTCATTTATATTCTGATTTATTGAATAAGGGTAAAGTTGACGATCCAAATTGTCTGCACAGAAACTGTTGTGTGAAAAGTTGCATTTTATGTTAATATGTTTATTTGACAGACAAATTGTTATTTTTTTAGCCAGCTTTAATTTTCTTTTGAATCGAATACAACATGGTGCATATTTTGAACAAAAGTTTATTTCCTACATTTTTTTGAGAATCAATTAGAGAATCGATAAGTGAAATAAATAATGAAATTGATATAGCTAATTTCATACCCGTCAATCAAAATGGCGGACAACGAGAACGTCTGTCTGAGACAAAGCTTATCGGATCAACAATCACATTTTATGCAGAGCAAAACAAAACAAGAGTCAGAAAAAAGTTTATTTTCCACTAGTGGTTAAACTGGAATCCAGTCTCTAATCCAATGCTTGGTTTGCGCTACATAAGTCACTGCTTGTTCAACCACAAACTGTAAACTACAGTCAACTTTGGTTTTTAAAGTCCGTGGCACATAAATCAGTTGGAGTTTTAGTTGCAAATCCTGCAAAACCAAAACCCCGCAGACTTTAGTGGCACATTTATCATCTGTGCTTTCCTCCCTGCAGTCCACAGCTGAGTTTGTGGAGATGTTGCACACTTCCTGCCTGTGTTAGATGAAAGCATCTGCGTGGATCAGCGGACAAACGGAGCGACTCATGAGCTCTGTGATCCTCTGCCAGGAAGGGAAGGGCTGCGTTAATGGCTTCAGTCTGGCTGGGGAGGGAATCAAACGCATCTCAAGGAGTCATTTATAAACACAAGCACAGAGAAACAAACTGTAAAGGCAAAAAGATGTGAAAAGAAAAAGTTGTGACTTTCTGAGTAAAGTTATGTGTTGAAATGCATTTTGATGTCTGGTTCTGTCTATGGGTGGGGGGAGAACGCAGCTGTGCTGGAATACAGTCTGAGATGGAAAATGAGTTTAAAGGACATGGGAGCAGAATGTGGGAATAAAGTGGCAGAAAACGACAGACAGCAAGACCAAGAATCAATGAATGAAGCAGTTATCCTGGATTAGGTGGAAAAAGAGGCGAATGCACAATGAAAGAAAAGTCAGTCATAATAAAGTCACCCGAGCTGGCCAGCAGCTTCATAGAGCCGACTGTGGCTGAAGCAGGAATTTCCTCAGGCTGCACCACAGCTCAAAGCGTCTGAGCTGAAATGTTTCTGACCCACAGATCTCCATCTGCTCCGGGCTGGAACGGCCGCCGACAGGAAGACAACATGGACTCCGGCGCGCCACCAGGAAGCCCTTCCTGCGGCCTCACCAACCGGAGCAGCAGCTTCTTTAAGGTAAGGCCTGCATCAGAGCAGATGGCACTTCCTGTTCCACAAAATGTTTGTTTGTCTAGGAAGATGTGACTCAACACGGAGGCCGTCTGGGGTAAAACAGGAAACAGGCTGTTAAATGGAGCCATTTCCCTTCTGAAGAAGTAAAACCAAAACCAGACAAATTTGGTTGATATCAATCAGTAAGGGGTTTCAATAGTGCTAAAAATATGTTTGTGAAAATCAAGTATGTATTAGCTTGATTTTCTAAAAGTTGTAATGTGAAAAGGAAACAAAATCCAGCAACAAAACTGAACTTTATCAAACTATTGAATACAATTTCTAATTAAAGTTTTCTTCAACGGTCCATCTTGGTTCCCTGGGGTCCCAAAGCCTTAAAGGGCCCTAAAGAAATGGGCTTTGAACCCTTTCTGCACTGATGGATCACAAGGACTTTAATTCTCATATTTTCTTTGGTTGTTTGTTTGTTTTTATATCAGTCTATTAGGTTTTGCTTTTTCAAATCTTTTAGCCCAGGGTTTCCCAAATGTTTGCATGCTGTGACCCCTAGCTAGCTTTAGCTTCTTGCAATGCTACAACATATATAAAGAAACATCAACTTTTAAAATCTTTAGTGTTTTTTTCTCAGTTTTATTCATTGTTCAATAATTATTACATTCGTTTAGCATAAATTCTGCCTCTTACCTTCTGGTTTTAATGGATCAGAAGTTCTTTGGGTTTTCTGCAGCAGTATGGCTGCTGGACATTTCCTTCTGTCTTTTTCTTGACCACAACTTTCCCCTTTCGAGTTTGCTATGCTAGCTCAAAGTAGGTTAATCATTTTGACAAATGACATTTCAATAAATTTTAACCTATGTTATGTAAAGATAATAAAAAAACAGATTATACATAAAAAGTTAAATTATAATTGAAGATTTATTATTAGAATTTTGTTTTGGTTTACTTTGTTTATATGTTTGCATCTTTTTCCTCATCTTCTCTTCAGCTTTCTGAGGCCCATTAGCGCCTCCTGGTGGACAGCTCTTTTAAAAACAATGTTTTAAATGTTTTTAAACTATGTGATGTCAGACAAGTTCTGTTTGGTGGATTTTGTAATTCTACCAGTCAGCTGGTAATCAGTTCTGTGTGTGTGACAAAAACAACAGACATTCAGGAGGAAGAAAATGCTTTTCACAGTATTAAATATCCATATTTATAAAAATAAAATAAAACACTGATTTAAGACAGGATATTACATCTATTTATATTACAGATAAATAGATGATGGACAGCTATTTATCTATTTATTGTAATTTGTGTCCTATTTTCTCATTCTCTACATCTTTCCAGCATATATAACAACAACACAATGAACTCTTGTAGGGGTGCCTCCTGGGTGAGGTTTGGGATCCTTCATTTTTCATAGAATTTATGACCAAACAGTAACAGTGAACAGACCTTCTGCACACAGTTTAAAGTCTATGACTAGTGACTGCAGGTGAAAGCAGGAGCAGAGAAGAAACAGATTCTCCAGAAACAGAACAAGTTTTGAGTGAAACAAAGGAATCTGGTGCATGCATGGAAAACAAGCCTGATTTAGTGTTAATTAGAGACGTGAACAACAATATCTGGGATGTGGGGAAAAGACCAAAACGATGAGAGGAAAGGGAGGTGGAGGGGGGAGGGACTTTCACAGCTTCTCTGAGAGGGTTGGAGATCTCCCACAGCTGGCATTGATCTTTTCCAGCATTCATTTGGTTTGTGGCACAAAGTTAAATAATTCTGTCAAGACAAAGCTCAAACTGAACGGTTTCACTGCTCTGCTGCAGATGGAAGTCCGTTCTTTAGATCAAACCAGGTCTCCATCTTCCAGCACAGTGCTACTATGTAAACACGTTTCATGCTTTTTTGTCTATTTTTAATCTCTCAAGTAAATTTGTTTTTCTTTTCTCAAATTGCTATTTTAGTTGCAATATAAAAATAGAAAACTGGAATCCAAGACATAAAGCTACATTTTAATTTTAGTTTTTGTTTTCTGGTAGTTTTGCACGGTTGCAGGCTTTTGCTTAGGTCTTTGCAGAACGTCTGCTCTTTCTGTCAGACATTTAAATTAAGTTGCAAAGGCTATAAACCTACAATAAAATATTCATACCTCTTGGTGCATAGGTTGACTTTTATTATTTACTGATATAAACATCAAACGTGGCCTGAGGAGTTGCATTTAACTTTCATATTTTGCCTGGATTTCTGTAGATTGACACTAGTGGTGCACAGTTGGTTAGTTGCTGGAATTTTTAGGGTCTACCTGCTTTACAAGTTTAGGGTATAAAATTCTTCCCTTTCTTCTTTGTAGAACAACATCACCTTTCACTCAGTCTACTCTACTCTGCACTCCTTTTACATTTGGAAGTTTTTTCTGATTATCTAATATAGTATGCTATTAAATTTAATGACTTCTTCATGTAAAAAGATGCATTGATGGTGAAAAACCCAATAGTTTTTGTTCTAAATTTGTTTTGCAGACATTGGGTGAGTTTTAAATTAAATTCAGGCGACTCTGTAAAAGCCTCATGAAGTTTGTTTGACGCAGTCAGGTTTTAATATTTCTGAGTTAAAAGGATGACGACATTTCCTTTACAGCTTTTTTTTCTATCTTTACCAACTCTGACAGAAGTGTGTCTGTACACGGGTCAAAATCGAACTCATAGTTTCCCACTGACTCCATCTACGTCTCCAGCAGCAGCCCAGGCAGAGAAACTCCTGCACAGACCTGGAGGCGCAAACAGGTTCTGTGTTTCTGAGTGCTGCAGCTCTATAATTAGCTCTGTTTAGCTCTGCAGCTCTCCTCCTGACGACTGAATGTAGAAACAAACCCAGACGAATGATGGTCCATAAATGTCAGTGGAATACAAACCTTTGCTGTTGAGTTCTGTTAGGCCCAGATCGAGTCGTTTAATGTCCGCTGACCTTCACTTCATCTATCAGGAACTTCCCACATGATTTCCATGGACTGAAAACATGCAGTTGTTTACAAATTTCTCCAAAAGAATCTTCCCACTTGTGTCCATCTCCATTTTTCCTTCAATCTTCTCTGAGCCCAATAACTTTTCATGCTGCGGAGACAAAATGACCTGCTGCAATCAGTCCTTGTTTCTAAGCAGAGCTTGATGGGGCTTTTATTGCCTTTTTTATTCATCACTGCTTATTAAAAAAATAGAGGTGAGTGTGTAACACTTGAGCCTGCTTGCATAATCTGTTTTCTAATCCTCTATGGGGATTAGAAAAATGACCAACAGCAAAAAAAAATTCAAAATTTCTGCTTCTCATTTTTCATTATCAAAGTTAACAATTAAAGGCCTAAAATGATTGTTGCTTTAATTCTCAAGATGAGTGGACATGAACGGGTTGCAACTGTACATGTCACATCTTTTCAATTCATGAAGAAGTGATGCTAAAATGACAACAGTAACAAAAATAGCAGCTCAGGAAGTGCAGCGCTGACAGTGTGAATGTATCTGCAGGGCATTCAGGACAGAAAGACCAGCAGATCTGGTTTGTAGTCCTGCTGTTGCCTGCAGGATTCTCGTTTTTTAAACGACCTCTTTGGGTGTAACATCTGGTTTTATGCATCTCAGCTTGTAGCTAAGAAAACGGCTGGCTCTGAAGTTTTGGTTGCTTCTGCTCGGGACAACTCATCACTGGTCTCTTTCTTGCTGGTCCTAACTGGGCTGGGTGAAGCTCCCAGTAAAGAACTCAGGTTGTGTAATTGAGTTCTTACCTGCCACTGAGCTGAGTTAAAGCTCAGTGAACCAGCTGAGCTTTAACTCAGCTGGTTCCACTTAGTCCTGTATGGGGAGGTGACTGTGGTCTGGCTTCTAGCCTTTATATTTGGTGAAAAGACGCCTCCTTGTGGTTAAAACCTGCAGTCGCCTTATTGCATCCTTTATTAATCGCTCTGCTAATTACTGTTGGCACATGAGAAAAGGTGTCCTTGACCCTGATGCTGGTGTTCATGTTGTGATGAAATGGGAAACTCCAGGGTGTGGAGTT
Source organism: Brachyrhaphis roseni (assembly GCA_903066815.1). NCBI lineage: Eukaryota > Metazoa > Chordata > Actinopteri > Cyprinodontiformes > Poeciliidae > Brachyrhaphis > Brachyrhaphis roseni. The sequence continues at coordinate 64,513 of CAEFZY010039391.1, forward strand.
TGTTTTCCTTCCATCTGGAAAAGCCCAAATGCAGAAGCAGGATCTGATATTTACAGATAAATGCTGCAGATAAACATGGCAGAACAGGGAGCAAAGTTTTTCAAAGCTTGACTTTAGAAAACTACAGCAGAAAGTGACATTTTAGGCTCATAAAGTTTCTATAAGATTCATTAAAGACACACAAACCAAATAAAAATGTCTGACATCATCATAAAAAGAAACATGAGAAGTTTATGAAATTGGCACCCTAACATAAAGCATCAAAGAAAGGGCGAATTATGTTGTCTTTAAGCACTGATGAAGGCTCCGTCATGCTGTGGGCCCGTTTCTTTAAGATACAGAGACATTTTAAATAAAATCTAATGGAAGTGAGTTGTCATCACATGACAGGATCCACAGAGAAATGTTCACCTGAGATAAAATCCACCTTGGTAAAAAGTCATTTCGGTCTCAGTCCCACCTGTTTGAGAGCATCAGTGAGATCTGAAGAAGTTTTGCAAAGGTAAATAATCAAAGATCTCTCTCCCCGGAACAGCAACCATAATAACTTTATTTTAAACTCATGGTGTTAGTTCATGATGACATGAGGTGAATCTGTGAAACCTGCCTGGCCTTCCTGTCCCAGTGTTTATGTTTCAGTCTCTGCAGCGTGGGAATGCCCCCCTCCACTCCTCTGAGCGTCACGCTGGTCATTTCATTGACGATTCTCCGTCTCCATGTTTCCTGCCTGGAGGAAACGACACAGGAAAATGAATCACTGCTTCCTCTCTCCTCTGTCCCACATAAGCGTCTTTGTGTTGTAAACTTTGTTTGAGCAATGCCTTCGGTTCGTTTGCTCCTATTTCTCGCCTCCTCTTCTCCTCTGTCAGTCAAACTTCTCGTTCTGTCCGTTTTCAGCTGATTGACACCTTTGCGCTGGAGATCGGGGAGCTGAAGAAGGAGATGGTCCAAACGGCGCCGGCTCTGGACAAAGAGCCGCTGGAGATACAAGGGTAGGACTGATTCTGTCATCCTGATGGCATGTGAAAGGTTATGCTTGGTTTATTTTATTAATGTGATCATAATTTAACAGCCCTCTAATGAAACATGAGTGAATAAAGTTTAGCAGTTTCTCAAAAGTTTCTTTCTGCAGTCAGGAACTTCTATTCATCTAAAGTTAACTAATTATTGAAGCATTGTAGCATGAAAAACAAACTTTAATGTGACAAGTTATTGTTTCCAGTCCCAAAATATCTCTTTTAAAAATATAACTTTATTTCAACCTGATTCTTTAAGTGACAGATGTTTAAATTTAACTATTGAATTAGTTAGAAAATTAAAACGAAGAAACAGAATACTAATAGATTGAATGAGAATTAGTCAAACTGAGATAATATGGAGGCAAAACCTGAGGTGAAGGAAGAGAAGTTTATTAGTATAGTTTGTACACAAACTCTCCTATCTAATAAGGAGACAGAAATCATTCAGTTAAAGGAACAAATTGCAGTAAATGGTAGTTTATGCTGTTTAATGTCACCTACGTTTCCATTTTTATTTTATATTTTTGTAGTTTTGACGGTTTTTCTGTAGCTTATCTTGAATATTTATATTGTTCTAACCGTTCTGGAGAAGAGGTCTTGCTGTGCAGCCTCGGATTCAGGGGTAACAGGCTGGGTTTCTTCCTGGTCATGGACACTGGACCGCCTCTGGACCCTCAGCAGGGTCCTGCAGGGTCCATGGGAGTTCGCCCAACCAGTCCAAGTCGTGTTTAACTGTGTCCCTCGGGGAACATGGAGTACCAGGTCCTTGATATGTCAGTTTACTGTACGATCAGTTTCAGAGCGTCATGGCTTGAGAGAATACATTTTGAAGTCACTCAGTGTCCTGGTTGGTACTGACCACCAGGTCCACTCATCCTTTTTGCATCCATTTTGTTGTCTGGACTAAACATCTCTCTCTCTCTGCTGACCTTGGTCTCAGGTTTGACTCTCATCTCACATCTCTCTTGTCTTTCATCTCAAAAATATTTCATGTCTCTGTGAATTGATGCTGAAAAATTGTTCCATGCATTCATTTCCTCCAGGCTAGCCTACTTTTACTCACCCTTCGCTGGTATTTGAAGTAACAGCCATCAGTATGTCCATAGAAGTGCCTCTAGATGACTCACAAAAACTAAAAATCATGATTGCATTACGCCTCCACTTCCCAACTTCAGTTCCCAATAAATTAAAGGTCTATATTTCTGCTCACCGATGCACCTACAGCAGTTAACTCCTCATTCTTCAACTCATTCTCTGCGCTCTCATCCTTCTGTTTCTTCCTCATCTTTGTGCTTTTTATAGTTACAGTGTTTATCATAATTTGAAACAAATCGTCATCTTTAAGCAACAAAAACTCTGACTAAATGTCTACAAACTATTACAAAAAAATCATTTCCAAAATTAAATGTTTTGAAATGAAAGATTGTTTTTCATGGATGACGAAGGGACACATGACTGAAATGTTGGGTAATTATTTTGAGGACCGTCCCACTTTCCTCACTGCCACATCGTGTCGAGCGTTCACTTCTGCTGGTTTCCTGCATGGATTTTTGTTTTCTGGAGAAACTTTCTCACTTCTCTAAAGTTTTGATCTCCACTTTCTCTGGACATCGTCACGTTGTGGAGTTCTTTTAGACTCCAAACCTGATGTATGTTTCAGTTTAAGTTGGTGAGACGGGACGTTTAGTGACTCCAGCTCACGGATGACATTGCTTCGCCTACGAGTTTGCTTGCAGTATTTGTTATGTTTGTGCCAGCTGATGTCAAAGCTGCTCTGGGCCGGCTGCTTTTCCCTCGTCTGCAGGCTGCAGGGCGGTGCTTTCCTCCAGCCGCCGCGCTGCAGGGGATCCGTGGGGGAATGGGACTCTGGTTACGACTCGCTGCGGAGGAGGATGAGCGTTTTGGAGCGGCTCACTCAGACTCACCAGGTCTGGCTGCTGCTGGCGGTCAGCGAAGAGGAGGCCTCCAGCATTCTGCTCAAACAGCCGCCAGGGGTGAGAGGTCAAGCATGTCTCTTTCATCGTTATCAAGGAGGATTTTGTGGCTTATGGTGTTTTCTTTCACGGAGCAGGTGTTTCTGGTCAGGAAGGTTCTGCAGAGGAAGGTTCTGTCGGTGCGTCTGGATAAGGATCAGTCAGAAAATCCCATCAGCCACTTCAGTGTCAGAGAGAGTCAGTACTGTAAGTCGCTTCTCTTTGCTCCATTAAGAAAGAAACTGATATCTGTAAACAGAAAAATGTTTCCGTGTTTTTATTCTTCACCTCAGTCCTCAGTTCATAGTGAGTCAGTCGCTCATGCCACTTCCTGTCCGCCTCTGCATTAGAGTTCAGAAATAATCGCACAAAAGAGAGAAATGAAAGCGAGTTCACAGGCTGTTTGGTCAACACGTCTTAACTCAACACGTCTTAAAACCGTAACGTTATTCAGGGCTTTCTTAGTAAAATGGTCTAAATAAAAGCATGAAAAGTTACAGATCATCTCAAATCCACCTGACACATTTTGTTTCTGATTTGAATTGTTTTTACAGTAAAATCTGAGTCAGGTTTTGCATTTTATCTGAAGCTCATGTTATTAAATAAAGTAACTCTTCAGTGTTTCCAGCTAGTGACAACACAGCAGCTGTGGATTTTCAGCACACAGAAAGCAGTTAGGAGGAGACTTTGGCCTGGTTTGACCTTCACATTGAGGTCAGCAGATCCTCATTTAGCCTCTGCTGTCATCAACTCCACATTTACACATTGTATTCAAAATATACAATTAAGAGCTTTAAAAAAAATCATCAACTTTGGCTTTACCTTGAAGTTTTCCACATTTTGCTCCAGAAAAACCTCACACTGAAGAATATTTTTTATTTTATTTTATGTGACAAAACAATGTAGCCTAGAAGGAAGAAACATTATGGGAGGTTTAGAAATTTAACAAAGAAATCTGCAAAGTGTGGCATGCATTTGTATTCAGCCCAGTCAGTTAGCTCAAACTGGGTTTTTCATGAGCTGTGATCATTTTCAAATTCAAAAAATACTTTTTTATCTCAAAGGGAAATGAAATGTTGTTGTAACTCATTAATTCAGATTCTTTGAAGAGTTCTTGGAGATGCTGCACTTATCAATCTTCTGACGTATTTGTGTTACATAGGCCAGACGTCTAAGAATAGCTTACAAATATTCAACAGGGTTGAGGTCATGCTATCCAGGAAGCTTGATGTAAACCTTCCAGAAGTGGCCTGCTGGGTGTTTGGGACACTAGTCTCACTGAAACACCCAGCAGTGTCCAGGTTTCAACCGTCTGACCCAAACCCACTTAGAAAAATCAACAAACGACTCTGTGTCTCTCAAAATGTTTTGTTGTCCTCATTACTGTCTTCAGTCAGAGGCTCCTAAAGAAACACTGTAAAACAGACTGCTACGTGATATTTTAATTTTACTGCTGTCCCAGTGTGGTAGAGTTATCAGCTTTTGGTTTTAGGCTCCATAAATATTTGGTTCTGATCAGATTTCTGTCATGAAGGTAATTCTTGACATTTTTCTTCAAGTCGTCTGCGTTTTGTTTGCTTGCAGCCTTTTCCATGGAAGGATCTGGGATCAGCTTTGCAGATCTCTTCCACCTAGTGGCCTTCTACTGTGTGAGCAGGTAAATAACTATTTTCACTGGCTTCACTGAAGATGAGACATTTTATAAGAGGATGGAAAAGTTAAGGGTAAAAATAATGTTTGCAGAGTCAGCAGTTTCTTTAATGCTCATAGAAATAAGAGAAAAACAAAACAGGCATTAATAGATGCAACAGGAAAAATGACAAACATGCACCGTGAATAAAATCTAGTTGAATATCATAAATGCTCAGAGCAGTGGTGAATTGTTTGGAAAAAGTCCCAACATATTTAGTTTCACATCTGTCTGCGTAATGGAAACAAAGAGTCGGTAAGGTTCAGGAGTGTTTTCACTTCTCAGTGTGTCGGTCGGTTCTCTGGGTGTTTTTACCAGCAAACTGGTGGGATCAACACTTTTATTTTTTAACTGGATGTCGTGTCATTCAAGGACTGTGGACTGTAATTAGGTCAAAAACATTCTGTATGTCCTGTTCTGTTTGTGTTTCTTTCACAGTATACTTAATAATTTTATTTAATTTTTAATGAATTTATTTTTATTTAAAGAGACATCCTGCCGTTCACGCTCAAACTTCCTGAGGCCATTTCATCTGCAAAGACGCAGAAGGAGCTGGAGGAGGTGGCTCAGCTCGGTGCAGGTAATCCCATCAGTAACCAGCTAACGCCCAACACGCTGCGGTGTGTTCCTGCTCAGATGGACGTCGTACTCACACCGCACATAAAGAAACACAAAAACAACAAACAAAACAAAAAAAACTCATTTAGCTTCAGTTTGATTCTGATTTAAATGAAAACAAGATGTGATCCAGAATGAGGGGAGAATTCCATGATATCTTCATCAGGTCTTTTCAGGCAGGTATGTGATTATTATTTGTTTTTTAAAAGCAGAAAAGAAATGACAAAATTCAGAATTTCAGTTTATAAGTCATAAAATTAGACACTTTCCATTTATCAGCTGAATCAGCCTGTCTACCAGAGCAAACAGCTTATTTACGTTGATCTTCCAGGTTACTAATCTTTGACGCAAGTCTTTGTCCCGTTTTCCGGTTGGTCCACTTCCTGCTTCCCTCTTGTTGTAAACATGGAAGCCATATAAGTTTATGTCTGTTGTAGTAAATTATTGTCATGGACTATCAGTATCCAAACGTGACTGAAATCACAGATCAGTTTAGTAACATGTTTTGAAAACTTTCGTATCAAACTGTTACTTTTATTTTGGTTCTGATTCCCATTTTTACTGGGTCAGATTCCCACTGAATCATAACATGAGTACAATTACCCAGAGTTACACACTAATCTAACATATTAACTCACCTTGTCTTAGGTAAAAGTACAGAACATCCACAAATTTAGTAATTTTCTAGTTTTTATGTATGCAGGCTGTACATTGTTATTATAGCTCTTTGCCATTCTGGTATTTATGAAATAACACAAGTTCTGGAAGCTTGTTTTTAGTGGTTAATTGATGATCTGCTCCGGTAGCCTGAAGTTCAGAGCTTTACATTAAAGCAGGCTGTAGTTTTAAAATCAAAGAATGAAAGGTGGCGTTTCTGTTGCTCCTCATCACCACATCAGTATTTATATTTATTTGAACTAAAAATAGAAAAAAGTTTTTAATAAATGTTTCTCAAAGCATTTGTGACTGTGCTGCATCTCCTGAGTCATTTCAGCCTCAGATTACGCCTCAGTGTTGTAGGAAGGGATGTGATGAGTGGAAAGCTACAACATGTTGTTTAAACACACAAATACCATCACAACAGGCATGACAGCCCGACATGAGGAGCTGCTTGACTGCATTCCTGCATGTGCATGTGGGTGTGAGCGTGCACAGTTTGCATTTTTATCTGCTTCAGCACTGGAAGTCCTCTGTTTACAGACCAGAGGAGGCTCAGTTGAACGCTGCTGAGTGTTCTCACTGATCACAGACGTTGGAGGTTCACTCTGCACATTATTTACCGCTCTCAAGGTCACGGTGAGTGTTGTTCTAGTGGCTTTGGGTCTGCTGGGAATACTCCTTTCATAGTTTTAATGAGTTGTACTATCATACACTGTAAACAAAGAAATCTTGTGAGGTTTCGATTTTGAACCTAAATGTGTGAGTTTGAGAAAGATAAACGTACAGTAGTAAGTTGAATTAACTTTTTATTAATCGTGTCTCCAAATGAGGATTTTTAAGTTAGAACTTTAAAATAACTGAGAAGAAAAAGGCGGGAGTGGGAACTATTTGCACTACGAGTGAGATGGAAGTTGGAACTTTGACTTGTCTTTGTGTTTTAAGGCAAATATTAATTTTAAAGCAACTGTCAGTTTGCAATAGTTGAGTACAATATCTTATTGCTTAAACTCTGTTAAAGTGAATGTTTTTAAGCAGAATTCATTGTGATGTTAAATGAAATGCATCATCAGATATTTTGTTCATGCCCGTTTGCCATGATGGTTGCCCTTGTTTAGAAGTTTTAAAGGCTTTTATGTGAAAAAATGTCCTGCAGAGCTTCTGTATTTCTCTCTGGATGTAATCTCCAGAACCACAGGTCCAATGTTTTAGCCTCTTCATTCAGTCAGTCTCACGCTGCGTTTCTCCTGGCATCCCTAATAGAAATAGCATTTAGATGCTTTGCTGTTGGATCTAAACAGGACTTGTCTAAGTGTTCACGTTTTCTTCTCTGCGCTGGAAGCTTCATGATTCTCCAGTAGATCCTGCTGCTTGCAGTTCTTGGTGACCTAGAAAACCAGTCATTCAGGTACAATATTTTTAACAGCAGTCAAAATGGTGTCAATGGCAGAAACGCCATTTTGACGCAGAACGATGACGGCGGCTCGTTTTTCTGACATGGGCAGTGTTTTTCTGGAGCTGCGCTGCTCCTGGTGGCAGCTTGCTGGAGCAGCTCTGTTACCTTAACTCTCATTTCTTCTTTATCTAAACTTTCGTTCATCACATTTCTGGTTGAGGCGTCGAATGTTTGGACAGATTTTTGGTCTTACATTTTTTACTTTCAGACAGTTGATACGTAACCATGGAAACATTTATTTTTATCACTGCTCTAAGTGAGAAAAAGCAGTACACCGATTTATACTGGCTCACTTAAATCCCTGGTTTTTACATCTGTGAGCAGCTAATTAGCATCTAAAACATTCAAACTATCCTTGAACTTTGACCCCAAATCCCAGGGGGTTTGAAAAAGAGGCTTCCTGGATGAAGAACAGGACCAAAGAGTAGAGAGTTCAAGCCATCCCTTCCATCCATCGTAACTGATCTTATCCCCTACTCCAACATCTTTCTAACCATAGAGTCAGAGACTTAAACAGGAGCGGCAGAAGCAAATGAGGTGGATTAGCAGAGCTCGTTTAGTCAGATGCTTCTTGACACGTGACAAAAATGATTCTCAGGCATTGGAGAAGACAAATACGAGGGTGAACTCTTAGATTATTAGGCCATGAACTCATCAGGAAAACAGCAGAGAAGTGTTCCCTTTGATTTATTTGAGTTCTAATCATCAAGTTTTGAAAATACCTGCAGTTGAAACATTTGGTTTAAACTTAAATTGTCTTTGGCAAAACATAATATTTATATCTATGATGGTCCTTTTAGAGCAACAAAAACATTTTTCATGTTTCTCTTCTTGATTTATTTCCAGATGGAACAAAAGTTGAATCTATCTGTGCATATAAAGTTTTTTTTTTTTTTTTTACATTTTCTTCTGTTTTCAAGAATCAAATTTCTCCATTAGAAGACGGTGAGGGCTGATCTCATCTTAAAGATGATTATTTTTCCACTTGGAGAAAAGTGGATTCTCGTGTGAGGTGTTTAGTTTGTCTCTCATACGGTGAGCTGCTCACATCCACCCATGAAAATACCGCAGGCTCATGTTTACACTGTGGGCAGGAAGGCATCATCAGACAGCCGGAGAAATGTGAGAGTGGATGGTTCCATTTTTAGACGGCAGCATTCATTGCTGCGTCCACGCCTCTCTCTGGTCTCATTATAGACCTGTGAATTAGAAGCTTAAGCCTAAATACAGACTAACTGCTCTTTTCAAACAAATTACTCCAGCATGTGTGTTTATACGGAGGGCAATAAAGCCATAAACTCAGTGAAACACCCAGAAAGGGATCCTGAACGACGCGGATCAGGAAGTGGGGAGTGGTGGAACTGGAACTGTTCTTTCATTGGCCTCTCTCTCTGTTATTAGTGGGTAACTCCCTCTTTACTGGATCTGTGTCGGCATTCAGTCAATCAGAGCCAGCACTCTCACCAGGTTTCCACCGAAGCAGAAACACATGGAAGGCTCAACAGCTGGAGGAAACTAATGAGTTTTTGGTGAAAAGTTGTAGAAAATCCAGCAGAGGTTTTTGTTCTTTAGGGATTTCTGATTGAGGTATCAGATTTTTTCTCTGTTTGTTTTCCCTGCAGTGATTCATCTGGTTTTTCTTCATGCTTCGTGTCTCTGTGTTTTCCAGGTTTCTGGGACTCTGCGCTGTGCAGCCAGCGGCGCTGCTCAACCCCCCCTTGCCACCGCCTGAGCCGGACCCTCAGCCCCCAGCGCACCAAACGGACCGCTGAGGTGGAGGAGTCACACCAGAGCGCACCTCCCACCCTACAGCCGCACACAGCCCCCCCCGCCGGCTTCCAGGACGCCGCCCCCCCCACTGGACCGTTGTGCTTCGTGACGCCCCTGTTCCTTCAGACCCACAGCCGCGACCCCGACTCCCCGGAAAAAGCTGCCGACTCGCCGCCGCTGAGCAGCAGCAGGTGCGCCGAGCCGGACCTGGATCGGACCAAGCTGAACGGTAAACAGCGCTCGCCGCCTCCTCGGCCCCCTCCTCCCCGCTTAGCACCGAGCCGGCGGCCCGCTCCGCCGCCCCCCGGGCCTCCTCCGGCTGTTTCCAGAACCAAGAGCATGCCGGTCGCCGCCAAACGGCAGCAGCCGTCCGGCAGGAGGCCCGCGCCGGCGCCGCCAGCACTAGGCGGCAGAACCAGCAGCTCAACCAAAGGTACCTACTCACCAAACCAACCACCTCCTCGACCCAAAAAGCCCGATTTGGAGGCTCATCGCTGCCACATCGCTCTGGATGATGAAACCATCGCCAAGGCTCTGTCCCGCGCCAACCTCCCCACCTGCCAGCCCCCACCTGTTGCTGAGGAGCCGTCACAGAGCCTGTCCGGTCCTGATGAGAGGGGCCGGCAGCGGTTCAGCGACATGAGCATGTCGACGTCGTCCTCGGACTCCATGGAGTACTCCCGGTCTCCCGGGTTTTCCCTGGACCTGGCGCCCAGCCTGCCTCAGCACCCGGTGGAGGACACCAGCGAGGACGACGAGGACGCAGAGGAGGAAGACGAGGAGGACTACGGCGTTGGAATGGAAGCTGATCTGGAGTCGCGCCTCCGTCCGATCCTCAAAGCCCGCAGGCGGCGTGTCGGCGTGAGCCTGGGCGGCGGCTCCTTCGTTCTGCCTCGCTCCCTGAAGGGACGCTTCAGCAAGGTGGGCGGGATGCTCAGCTCCCTGATCACACCGGAGAAACGGGCCGTGAAGCGGATCGCTGAGCTGTCCCGCGACAAGAGCTCGTACTTCGGCTCGCTGGTTCAGGACTACATCAGCTTTGTTCAGGAGAACCGCAGCTGCCACACGTCGGGGATGGACTTCCTGCAGACCGTGCGGCAGTTCATGACCCAGATGAAGGCCTACCTGCGGCAGAGCTCCGAGCTCGACCCGCCCTTAGAGTCCCTCATACCTGAAGACCAGATTGGTGAGTCTTCTGACTGCTTCTAGGACTGCACGATATATCGGCACTAAGTCAGTATCGGCAGATATTAGTAATTTTTAAAAATATTTGTATCACTCTGATGATTAAAAGTGGGCCGATACTAACTACTGATAGTTATTTAGAGAGGGAGACGGTTGGTCGTTTGGTATTTGTTTCTTCATGTGAAAGTAAAACAGCAGTGCAGCTGAAGCAGTGGTGAAGTCAGCAGTGTGGTCGTTTTTTTCAAGATGTCAAAATGTTAGTGAAATATGTATGATATATAGAATATCAGTAATCAGCCATAGCAGCAATATTTACTGCTATTAGCTGAATTTGACTTTTTGTAGTATTCTATCTGTGAAAACACTCCGTTTTTCTTGGTTTCATTCTTCCTCATGGGGAAGTAAAGCTGAGGGTTGCTTCCGTGGAGAAACTCGTCAGAATGACGTCACTCTTTAATAGCCAGAGCGTTTTAAGCTTCCTTGGCTGAGAATCAAAGATCTACTGTAAATTTCCATCTTAGTCCTCAACACTCCTGGTGTTTGGTTACAGAAAGACCAGCCTACAAGTTATTTCTGGTCAGAGGTTGTTGGTGTAAGTTTATTTTCAGTTTGAACAGTTAGCCTTTGATTTCCTTTATGTCACATAAGATCTGGTCTTGTAACAAATAGAAACTAGAAACCAAATATTTGGATTTCTCTTCAAGGATAATTCATTGACAGTTGATTTGAATAACATCACACCATCCATTCATCCACTTGGTCCTTCCATGCTCAAATGGCCCATCTCTGAAAATCCTAATGATCTCATGGTTGGTTTATAAAACTCTTCATCTCAGCCAGTTCCAGCTTCTCATCCAAAGTTCCAGCTTTTGGACTGAGCAGATCAGAAAATGCAGGAATGATTTCATAGTGAAAATCTAAAATATTTGAAAGAAGATGCAGAAATATTGAAGTGTAATGTTACTTGATACACAACCAATCAATGAACACCATTAAGTTTCATGGTACTGATTGACTGTAGTTGTGCTAAGACGGTTTCCACTGAACTAAATTCATTCGCAAAGAAAGACTGGCCATACAGAGACTGTTTGTGTCTGCAGCAACATGTTAGATTTGTTTTATTTTACTATTCTGACATATTCAAATCTATAGAAAAACTGTTCGATTTAGATCAATTTGCTACTAGAGTAACACAAGGATAAGTGGCTGATATTAGCTGGTTGCTTAGTCAGGCTATCTGCTCCATTAGCTAGCCTGCAGTCTGCAGCTTTACAGAGATGTTGTTTGTAGTTTCAACACAGCATTAATTTAAGAACTTGCTTGTTTTTGTGAGCAGAGAAAGTACTAAGCAGCTGCTGCACACTGCCAGCCAGCAGCAGAAGCCCCACATCATGGCCAGAAAACACAAAGAGCAAGAAACGTTTTCTAACTCAAGGCACTGCTGGTTTCTTTTCCATCTGCTATTGTGACTTAGTTCACATTCATTTTGCATGAATAATGTAAGCTGGTGTGTTTGCACACATCTCACATCCCTTGTTCATTGTAAACAATAACAGCCAGGCCTTGTTCTAAGACGGAGAAGTGATCCGTCCTTTCGGTGCTGGCAGGCCACAGATAGTAAAGCTTGTCACGCTGACGGGCGTTTCTCAAAGCCTGGAGTTGACTTTGAGGTTTCTGTTGACATCAGATGGAAAACCATCAGCTCTTATTTGGTTCTTTTAGATAAACCAGAACCTGCTGGTTGTTTTCATGCTTGTATTCCATGTAGGTGGCACCAAAAAACACCTTACCCAGTTTAGGGAAGTCTTTAAACAGCTTGCAGCTCTGATAAACTCCACTTACAAACACTTCTGTGTGAATGGAGGAAATGAGCCCTTCTGGAGGGACGAGGGAAATCCGAGGTTTAAAAACACGTTAATCAGATCGGAACATTCTGTGCACTCCTCAAGCTTCCCGTTTTGTTTTTGTTCCATTAGAGAAGAGCCAAGCCCTTCCCAGAAGTGACCTGCAGCTCTTGTAGAGACCTGAGGAGGATCGTGTGGAAGGGATTCAGTCGGGCTCCTCTGATTCACCTCTAGGAATTTATTACAAACAAGTGATCCGTTCACACACGCTCTGGAGTTTATGGAGTTTATGAAGCTGTTGCAACAGACACATTTCCCTGCATGCATTGCATGAAAGTGGCATAAACTGTGCCTGGAGGCTGGGGATGAATACACAGCATTAATAGTTGCGTCAGTCGTTCTGCAGAACAACAAAACAAAACTCGGTTGTGTGGATGCAGCATATTTGAGGTAGGCAGGAATTAATGCAGTGCTGAATGTGTGTAGGTCTGACGTACAGATTGAGCCTTTGTGTGGTTTCATGTTTCTCAGATTGATGAACTGGGTGGCTCCGACTAAACACTCGACTCTTAACGAGTCTCTGAAAGTTTACGGGGACAGTAAATATGGATTCTGTGGTCTGTTGTGTGCCAATGTCTCCAAAAGCAAAATCGAAGACAGGACTGTTAGGTTGCGAGTCTCTTTCTCCACCCCAGAACATTGTTGCTGAAATATTTAGTTAATATTAATATTTTTTTTTATTCATAATGCCTGTAATTAAATAGAAATGGGCTACACTGTTATCCAGTAATGGTTACACTACCGCTAATGCCCCAGCAGCGAGGATAGGTTTTTTTGTTTAGTGAATTAGCGTTTATGCTAACCTTGAAAACATTTAGCACTCTTAGTGTACCCTAAATTCAATTTTCTGGATAAATTATTCAATGTGTTGAAATTTTGGTTATTGACTGTTGAGAATTTTTTGAGCAATAGTTAGATGCTTATATTCATGCTCTTATTTTGAAGAGAGTGAATCAGTTTTCTTTCCTCTTCTCATTTTCTCTGTTTTTGTCCCACAAAACTATATTAAGCAAAAGTCTAATGTAACAAACAGAAAAAATCAGAAAGACAGATATAACTCCCTCCAGGTATAAAACAAGGAGTTCTTGATAGTTACTGGCATTTAATAACGATGCCGTGAGAACTGTACAAAACACAAAATACATTTTTACAGAAAGAAAGACATTCTCATAGAGAACAGAAAACTATTACACAGTAAAACATTTACAATAAAGTGGCTTGACTTACAAAAAACAGATGCATTACGTCACCTTTAAAAACACGTAGCTAACAAACTCGACAAATTCTTCAAATAAACATTCAATTTCCACACAAAACAAAAATACAAAAATACAATAACTCATTGGCCGCTTCAGCCTGAAAGGGTTAAGAAAGAAACCTGGTGTAGCGTCTTCTTCCAACCCAGCTACATGAACCTCAGTGCCTCATCAAACTAGGAAAATAAAGCATGCTGCGTGTAACTAAAAATATGTGCCTAAACGAAACAACAAATTAAACATTGGTTCCACTCCGGTAACATTTGTTCAGCCTTTAAACATAAAATATTTTACATCACTTTAACTTATCTGCACCAACTTAAAACCATGAAATTAACCCAAACTGTATAACTGAGCGATGGCAGCCTCAACAGAGGAATACAACACTTACATGAACAAACAACCCTGGGGTTGTAATTAATGCATTAGCACTAGCTAAAGCACTAACAGTTTAATGTAGTGCTTTAGCTTTTGTGGAACTAATGTTTATAATTAGTGCTTTAGTGTTTATTGAATTAATGTTTATGATTAATGCTTTAGAGTTAGCACAACTAAAAAAATAGTTAGCAGTGGCCACCTTCACTGCAGCCTATTCATCCATATCTTCTGTTGTATTTTGATTTACAGTATTAATAATTACACAATGCGCCCTCAGATGACTCCCTTCAGCTCTATATTTCCATTCTTATCGGCTGCAGAGCCACTGAACCTGATTTTCAGATCATAAAGAGCTGAAAAACCAAGGAGTCCCAGAGTTGAAGGGCAGGTCATTACCAGCTCTGCTCCGGCCTGCTGAGTCGGGTGATTTTTAGATTCTGGAAAGTGGTGAATATGGATTAGTGGCGTCCAGTTCCAGTTCTCTCGGGTCTATGTGCTGCAGATGGTGCTATTAATCCCTCGGTATGAAGGCCAGTGAATGACTCAGTGATTTAAATCAGGTCTCCTGGAGCAGAGTCCAGTCTGAGACATGTTGGATGCCTCAGGGTCTGAAATTGGACCCCTCTGATGTAGGTCAGTTGAGTAAATGATAACCCAGTTTCTCATGTGAGGTCTGGTAACCAACTGGTTACCATAGTGATCCAATGTACAGTCCAGATGGGTGCCAAAGTGAAAGAGGTCTAAAACAATATGTTCTGCATCACAACTGGGTAAGAACTGATGGAGGGAGAGTACCTTTTCCAAAAAAGAGAGGTCGGGTTAGGAAAGACCAGCTGAGCGAAAAAGACATTTGTCTTTATTTTCTTTCAACTTTTATTGTTGTAAAAGGTAAAGATGTCCAAACTTTTTGCCACGTTTAGTGTAATTATAAAGCTGAAAGTACTGACAGACCACAAATAATTCATACAAAAAATATATTATTTTTATTTTTTTACCTTTATGCCCTGAAAGCTAAAACTAAACATGGAATATTTTAATGAGAGAAATGAAGTAGTCTTATTTTTGGATATTTAGTTCATGTTAGATCCAAAATATAAAAAGTGTCTCACACTTTTGCGTTATTAAAATAAAAGCATAATGTGTAGTTTCTGAAATTTTCAGCAGCAGTGGCATCTGTACCGTTCTTGAACTGCAATCAGAGGCCACACAAAGTCATTCCAAGGGCCACAAATGGCCCCAGGGCCGCACTTTGGACACCCTGGACAATTGAATCTGTTCCTTTAACGGTGAATAATAAAATTAACAAAAACCCTCCAACCGATTTTCAATTTTCAAAATGTTCTTAGTATTTGCTTTTGGTCTTATAAAGCAAAACTCCTGGCCCGTTAAACTGCGTTTTGCATTTTCAGTTCTTTTTTTTGATAGCATTTTCTTTTACACAGTTGATTACATGAAAACAAGATTTAATCTCGGATTGCCAAACAGTGACTTGGCCTCTTTCATTCAGTGTGTGTCTGGTGCATTCAAAGAACTCTTGCATCATAAGTTTCAGGAACTGGATCGTGTTTTGTCTGTTTGTCTCTAATGTTTTCACTGTTAGAGTAACTGTTCCAGTTTGACGTGCCGCGCTGCCAGAGGTGTTTTGAACCTGGCAGTGACACAAATTAAACTTGTTTGAAACAATTTTAACGTCTGTACAGCGCTTTGTTTTGGCGCTAACCTGTGGTGTGTGTGTCTTTAATCCTGCACAGACCGGGTTCTGGAGAAAGCTATGCACAAATGTGTCCTGAAGCCTCTGAAAAGCGTCATTGAGGTGATTCTGCATGATTTCCAGGTGAGATTTCTGAAGGCGGTTAAATGCAATGGATTTTATTTTGGGGTGTCAGAGTAGAGGGGGTTTTATTGCCTATTGCCTTCGTCCTGCAGGTGAAGAGTGGCGCGCTGCAGCAGCTCAGGGAGAATCTGGCCCTGGCTAGGACCAAGAAGCCGCAGGAGCTGGGGGTCGACGGGGCCGTGCCCCCCGACTCTGTCGCCATCGAGAAAATCCGCCAGAAGTTCCTGAACATGAGGAAGATGTACTCCCCCGACCAGAAGGTGTCGCTGCTGCTGCGAGTGTGCAAACTCATCTACACCATCATGCAGGACAACTCTGGTGAGCAGAACCACCGTCTGCTGCTTCCTGCTCCGCTCTCCAGCTGACCTCTGACCTCTAAGGGCTGCTTTTCCTCTCAGGGAGGATGTACGGGGCCGACGACTTCCTGCCCATGCTGACCTACGTTGTGGCTCAGTGCGACATGCCGCAGCTGGACACTGAGGTTCAGTACATGATGGAGCTGCTGGACCCGACGCTGCTGCAGGGAGAAGGTTGGTTCTGATCGTCTTCAGGAACCCATCTGAGATCAAACTCTGATCTAAAGGAATGCTGCCAAGTATTCAGGCAATAAAATGTCTATTATTTTATTTAAAAAGGATTTTAATTACTTGTTTCATATTTCCAAAAATGGATAAATGAAAGTTTGCCAATTTTTTTTATCTCTTAGTCAAAATATTCAATTTGATTGCTAAAATAATTAGCAATCAATTTGCTGATTATTATCAGCCCTAACTTTAAAAGTATTTAAGTTCATTAAGTTAAAAAAAATTCCATCTTTGCTCCATTTCAGATGCAGACGTATCTCCATAATTTAGAATATCATAAAAAAATGTATGTAAATGTTTTTGAATAAAAAAAAAAAGTACTCCTATGCAGCTTAATCACACACAGAGATATGTTTCAAATGTTTTTTCCTGTTCATTTTAACTTTTATGACCTAGGGTTTATAAAAAAAAGCATAATTTTGTTTCTCAGAATATTAAAAGGTCCGTAAGAAAGACAGCTGGCTTGACAGCTGATAGTCACTGACTCCTGTCGAAGAGGTGTCGGCCACAAACAGCTGTCTGCTAAAGAAACTGGTTGTTTTCAGAATGTTGTATCCCAAAATGTTATTACATAGTTTAGTGGAAGGAAAAAGTGTGCTAGTAAAAGGTGCACCAACAATATTGGCAACTATCAATCCATGCAAATGAGTTCAATTATTTTAGCAAAATTTCTGAAATAAATAAAGTTTTGATGATATTCTAGTTTGAAATGCAGCTCTAGAACTGCAGCTTTTCTCATATTTGATTCCTCTTCTAAAGAGTCAAAATTGTTTGATCAGTGATTCTCCAAGCTTATGTTTCTCATCAAATACAATTAAAATACAGTAGTTTAACAATGTGGAGGACAATCTTAGGAGCTGAGCTTTTTGGCAGCCTGAGGCAGAACGTTGAGCTGCGGTCCGTTGGTTCTGTTGCGGCGCTGTTCGCCTCACGGCAGCAGGACAGGAAGTTCATCAGAACTCCTGTTTCAGTTTCCTCAGAAAGGACACTTTCCACTGAGGACTGCCTTTCAAAGGAATAAGACCATTTCATTTACTGAAGCCGACAAATATCAGATCGTTATGGATCCACCTCCATCTTATTATAGAGAAGATTTCTGCTGAAATCAGCCAAGCAGAGGAAAATCCCACTCAGCAACATGTGGCATGAGTAATCACTCATACCTTATTTTGCAACATCTTCTGTTTTCTTCAGAACCCAAAAGCTTTGTGGCATCTTGTTACTTTTTGTTTCAATGTCAATTGGCAAATTTGCATTTTTTTGAGTGAGTCACAGTTATCTGGAAAAAGAAACTCCTGATTCCCAGATTTTGTTTAGCAGAAAAAAACTGCCAACCATCTGATTTATGATTGATAACTTTATCCCTGGGTTCCAGCTTCCAGCATCTGATTCACATTTATTGGCAGATTCTGTTGAACTCAAATCTGCAACACTCTGAAAATATTTGTTGAATTTTTTAACACAAAAAAAATGCTTGAATTATTAATTAGACAAAACAAAACATCTAAATAACAAAATAAAAATTCTAATTGTGCAAAATAATTTTAGTTATGCAAACAAAGTACATTTTTCTAATTCACTTCCTGGTAAAATATGGATTACATACAATAAATATGCAGAATATTATGTGATATCAACTCATTTCCTTCTGCTGAAAAACAAAATTGGCAAAAAAGAAAAATTCAAATCCAAAACAAGTTCTGTCCAACATAAAAGCAAAATGAAAGTTGTTTTAAACTTAGAGTTTTATTTTCCATACTGTACTGCATATGGTTCCTAAAGGAAAACTCTCTTTAACAAGAATAAATCTCCAGCAGAAGCAGAACGTGGTGCAGTGTAAATGAACCATCTGTCATGACCGACTGGGTTTTAAGAGGACAAAACACGTAAAAACACAAAAACACAGGCTCGCTGATCCCCGAGTACTTTCCGTGTTCATCTACAGGAACACAGCTGAAAAGTAAAAACCTGAGACAGAACGTAAGAAAGTTCAGTTCTGAAATAACACATAATACAGAATTGGAGAGTAGTAGGAGAAAATCATATGTTTCCAATCTTTCCCATTTTTTCACAGGGTTTCTGAAAAAACATTGCTCAAACATTTCTGATTTATCTAAAATAAAACCACCAGATTCTCTAGATATTTCCATCTTCAGTGACATTGATCAGCTGCAGCTCTGTGTAAATTGCAGAATTTATTGCTTGTTACCAGATTCAAATATTTGTTGCTTTTTATTGACTGAAGAAATAAACACTGTTTTACTAGAGAAACGTGAACCTTGATATGGAGACAATAAACCTGCCTAATGTTCTTAACAGTATTTGGAGTTTACAGCAACAAAGGTTCATCACCTCCAAACCTTTACTTCAAATAAAAAAACTGCCCTGAAATAGTTTAAAGTTGCTGGGGGTTTTTTTGTTTTTGTTTTTTTACAGAAAATGTGTTTGAACCTACCATTAACTCTATTTGGAGGCTTTTCCATATCCGGTTTATTACATCGCTGGAATTCCATTATTTTCTTTGAGTTTTTAAGCTCTTTGTAATTTTTCCTGTGATTATTTGATCTTTGTTCTGCCAGATGATTTAGTGAGAACATCTGAGGTGTGTGCAGAGGAAGGAAAAGTTCTCATGAGCGTGTTAGGAAATACCGTCCAGTGTTTGATTTGAATAGACTGGATCTGATTCAGATGAGAAGGAATGGGCGTCGACCTCGCACAGTGAAATCTTTTCCTATCAGAGCCAACCTGCGCGGCTCTGATAGGAGGCCGATGTAAGGAGCTGGAGGTAATATGGCCTCAGACAGAACTATCCAAACAGTTTCTGTTTTAAGGAAACTTTTATTTCCTAATTTATGCGTCATCTGGTTTCATTTCTTTGTAAATTATCCAGTTGAGCTTTGGGTTCCTTATTTTGAGGCAGAAATTGTACAACAAAAATATGAATATAGAAAAAAACATAAAAAGGGAACCACCTGTTTAAAAATAACTAAACCAAACTAAAAGAAGATGACAGATGAAGTCAGAGCGCTTCTTATGCTCACCAGGAAGAAGATCTGGGATGTAAAAGTTTCTGACCAAATTTATAGTGGAGCTAATTTATTAGCTTAACGCTTTTCAGTGGTGGGCACCGTTGACTAAAAAGTTAGTTGTCACTAATCACCAACATTAGTTCCACTAATGGAAGATAATGCTGAAGCATTAACTTCAACCATGTTGATTCCCACCATGTCAAAGACAAATCATGTGAAATCACACACCTACCTGCACGGTTTGCAATGTTTCTTTGGAACATTGGTTTGCAATGACTCATGGGTTCCGTTCTTTAAGTTATCTAACTTAAAGCTAACACAGTTTAAGTTTGGATTTTTAATTGAATTAATAATAACACAGCATTCGTTCATCAAAGTATAAAATCTGATATTCTTCCTCCTTTCTAGACTCACTCTTCCTATTGTTCACTAAATTATGAATTATTATTATTACCAGTTTATTATTATTATTATTATTATTATTATTATTATTATTATTATTATTATTATTATTATAATGAGTGCTCTGTGTTCTGGCTTCAGTTAGAGTCACTGGTTTAGAGTAGATATGTAACCAAATCATTTTCAGGATATCCTGTTTTTACTGTCGGAGGAGATTAATGTGAAATTTCCTGTCTGATAAACTCTGCCTATTTTTGTCATTATTTTAGGATTGCTTTTGTTTTCTCCCTTCTGAGTCTTAATTACATAGGAAAGCTGGGGGTTAGGGTGGGAGTTCAACTAGTTTTGAGCTATAGATGCATTAGTGTACTGTAAAATTTAATTCCTGTTCTAGCGAACTGTAAATAAGTGAAGTAAAAGGACCAGAAGTGACACTAAGCTGCTTTGAACCAATGATAAACATGAATAATTATATATATACAAAAGCAACAAAGAAATGTTCACATGTCCTGTTACATCTGTTCTGTTTCAAAAGTTATTTATTTTGAACAGCGGTGTTAAAATCTGTTACTCTGAAATAATTATTTAACCTAATGAGAAAAAGTGCTGCAGACTTTGATGATTTTCTCCTCCTAATAAACAAAGCATGTCGGGATTATAGAGGTCACTGTGACCAATATAATGTGACTGATCTGTTCAAACAAACACGCTGTCATAAGATAAAACTCACTCTGAATATAAAGCAGAAATATTTATATTGTCCTCCAGGTGGTTATTACCTGACCAGCTCTTACGGCGCCATGGCGCTCATCAAGAACTTCCAGGAGGAGCAGGCGGCTCAGGTTCTGAGCTCTGAGGCCAGGAACACGCTGCACCAGTGGCACCGCCGGCGAACGTCGCAGCGCTCCGCCCCCTCTGTGGACGACTTTCAGGTACCTCGCCTGACCTGAGCCCACCTTGAACATCCAGGCAGTGAGTCCAATTTGTACCGATTTAAATCTGAACTTCCTCTGCATCAGAAACGTGCATGAATGATGCTGTGATCTGTGTTTTGGTGGACAGCACCCCCTAGTGGAGTAACTGCATGCAGCACTTTTATTTTGGTGTTCCTGCATGACAAATGGAAACTGCCTGCATCCCAAAAGCAGTTTGGATGTGTGTTTGGGATCATTTCCTGCTGGAAAACTCAGCTGTGTCCAAAGTTCAGCCATCTGGCCAAAACTGTTCCCCTGAGAGGCAAACGGGTTAGGATGTTCAGAGACTGGAAACTACCGGATTATTAATGCCAGTTTCCAAAGTGGAGCCATCTTTAAGTCATTATGAAATGAGAGGCTCAAACATTGATAACATCAAGCTTGACTGAATTTGCAGCTGTCCACAGAGAAAATACAGATGTCTTCTGGAAAAACATTGACCAAAGAGACAGGAAGTCTATTTGAAGGTGTCAACACTGTGTGTACACTGTCAAGCATGGTGGTGGTAGCATCATGCTGTGGGGATGAAGAACAACCTTCAAATTAGAGATGCACCGATCCAATATCAATATCTGTATTGATCCCAATAGTGAAAAAATTCTAGATCAGATTTCTATGACAATGTGCTCAATCTATTGAGTCTAATTCTACACTTTGTGCTCTGAGTGACGTCGAGCTTTATTATTTATGTTATATTTAAAATTCCTTTCTGCACTTTCTGAACCAGTTGAAAGAAGATTTGTTGCAGTTTGTATGTTTGACTAAAGCAGTCAAGCTGTTGTTTTTGTCAGTTTCAGTTTCTTCATTGTTTATTTTACATTGACTGTTTTCCTCCTAACTGCACTGACTGAACAAATTAAAGTTGATTTTACTTGTTTGACCACCTTGTGAAGCTTTTTGTGTTTTTAAGTGAGCTGCACTGGTGCAGAGTTATCAAATACATTTCTAATTCAGTACTTTTATGTCTTTGCTGAAAAAGAAGAAACTTTCTTCAGCTGTTTTTCTGTATCGGATCGATATCGACCGATACTAAGCCTCAGATATCGGTATCAGTACTGGAAGTGAAAAAAGTGGAACGGTGCATCTCTATCCCAAATCCTTAACGGTCTCATCAAGCCAACAGTTAGCACTTGCTTGTTCCAACAGAACAATGATCCCAAATACACCCTGTTCCAAATTATTATGCAAGTGATATTTTCTCAGATTTTCTTAAATAGTCAATGCAAATGATAGTCAGTACTATTTTCAAGTCATGAACTATTACAGTATAAATCAGATTTTACTGGCCAAAGCTCCCCATGAGAACAATTTTGTTTTCAAAAATAAAAAAATCAAAGCGTTCTGTTCCAAATTATTATGCACAGCAGATTTTCTAAACATTTTATGGATTATAAAGATCTGCAAACGGTCATTCTTAGAATGTGCAGCATTAAGTGGTCACATGTACTAAAATCAAAAGTTATTTCAATCAAAAACATCTCAACAGACCGAGTTATGTCTATGTCTAACAGAAACCTTCCTCATTATGCCTTTATCTGTACAAACCCATCTTTGTTCTGAATCAGCCACAAATCTCTTCACAGTACGATAAAGTTTCAGTTTTCGTTAAATATCTAATGTTTTCATACCTTGTTATACGGCACTACACTATCTGATGATCCTTTCTCTTTCCCATATTGCTTGAAACCTGTGGCCTGCTTAATAATGTGGAACATCCTTCAGAAGTAGATTTCCTTTAATTGAGCTCAGCAGACAAACTAATCAACCAGCTCTCTGAAATTAATTATAGAGATTCAAAGAGCCCTGACACACAATACGTCTATAAATTTAATAGCACAACAAAAACTGTAATCTTTATGACACTTTAATCCAATTTGCATAATAATTTGGAACACGGTGTACACACCCTACCTAAATTCTCCTTTGCTTCTTCATGAAGCTATAATATGAGTTTTCCTTCCACAGAACTTTCTCCGGGTCGCTCTGCAGGAGGTGGGTTCAGGCTGCACGGCTAAAACCCTGCAGGTGCAGCCGTACACCACGGCGGAGGAGGTCTGCTCCCTCTGCGCCTACAAGTTCAAGATCCCCGACCCCGAGAACTACGCGCTGTTCCTGATCACCGAGGAAACGAGGCAGCAGCTCGCCTCCGACACGCACCCCCAGCAGATCAAAGCCGAGCTGCACAGCCGGCCGCTTGTGCACGTCTTCCACTTCGTCTACAGGAGGGTGGACAACCTGAACCTCTGCGTCCCAGCTCACATCAACAATGGGAACTGCCTTCAGATGAATTAGGGAGGGAAGGATGATTTGGCTAATTTGGTATGTTGATGAAGACAGATTTGAGGATGTCTAGTGCTCTGAAGGACCTTTAAATGTCTGCTGAAGCTTTGAAAGAAGACAGAAAGATGGATATAGATGCAGATGCATGTGGATGAAGGTATGAAGGCCTCCTCTTTAAATGTTACTCAAACTGCTGTCCCCATGATGCCTTTTGAAAAAACCAAACACACTGTATGTTACTGAGAGCGGGCCCCAGATGAAAACGTTCCTTAAATGTTTATTTAATAAATGAAATTATCTTTTGTGAATCTTGTTTTTATTTCTCCACAGCTGCAGGACAATTGTGGGATATGTTTCTGTATCTAATTATTTTTATATTCTTTAAAGTGACTAAAAAGATTCTTGCAGGGGCGTTGATAGGATCCTGAAACGTTGGGGGGCCCAGCCCAGAAATAGCTGCGTTTTCTACAGCAGAATAGATTTCAAATATTCCCAACATGTTTTAGATCTCAGCCTGCTGTTTTGTTTTTATGAATATTAATAAAACAGAAATGTGTAAAATGATTGATCTGGTTGTTTTTATTGTCTGAATGAAGATCAAAGAAAGTACATGAAATAATTCAACATTCAACAAGGAATCAACGTTGACTAACTACATCAATATTCATCATAATTAATTTGATAAAGGCCTTACTTTGATTCTGTCTTCATATTTCATATATGTAGATTTTAGGGATGTCTATTTTGTCTTTTCTCTTTATCATAAAGAAAACCTTTGGGAGATCTTCAGTTTAACAGACTGTAGAGAAAGTTTGACTCCTTGGAAGAAGAAAATATCATTCAGTACGTAAAAACAGTATGTCTTCCTGTCCAACCTTCCCTGAAATAACATTTCTTTCTAATGTTGAATATTGTATAAAAATAAACATCATAAATGAATTCCTCACTAAACACACATTTAGGTTTTTTTTTGCCACTGATGGAAGGAATTTGGAAGATATAGACAAAATTGGAAGATGTAAGAGCCAACATAAAGTATTCATCTTTTATTAATCACGTTTTGCTTAAAATTTCCGTTGGTAGTAAATGCTGATCTCAAACATTTGTGACCTTTACTAAAATTTAGACTTGGATAAAACCACTGAGAGTGAGTCTTATTCTGGTCTTGTTTAAATAACACAAACATTAACATTCTAGGCGAAGATAATCAACCTGAGAAAATTAGGACACTGTATGCTGTTTTTTAACCAAGCAAACCCTTTTTAGTGTACACTGATTTACAGATCCCTTTTCTACATATATCAAAATATTCTTCACTAGGCTAGACTTTGCTTGTTTCCTTAAAATAATATGTGTTTAGTTTATGGTGCATAAGGTAAAATGTGAAAAAATTAAAATAAAAAAATAAAAAATCAAATTTTGTCACTCAGGAATTTCCAGTTTGCCAAAGAGGTTGGACACTTCTGCTATAAGTTATCATAAAGTCAGGTTTATGATAACGTGATTCTTTGTATTTCTAGCTTTCAAACAGCACCATCTGGAGTCACATATTAGGGGGAAACACTCTGGTGTAACACCTGTTCAGAGGGGAGGGGTGTCAGAGAAATTAGTACTGAGTGACGTTATTTTTGTGAGACAAAGCAATACAAGTACATGCAAAAGAAAGTCCCCAGAAAGTTGTGAATGAAAGAAATTAGTGTCATCATAACATCTTATTTTATTTAACTTTTATTTAACTGGTGTGATTTCATTTTAAACACAAAAGAAAAACAGGCAACGTCCGCGTCCTCCTTCAGTCAAGCAGCACTCACCGATTGTTACAGCATCCGGATGTGTGCAGGAAACGCCTCACTGTGGAAATTCCTTCTTATCCGGATAGTGTGGAGATCTACACACGCTGGGGACCTACAGAGCTTTCCGGGACTTCCTCCGATATGCCTGCTAGTAAATCAGTGAGAAGCTAACTGTGCAGCTCCTGCTGTCCTTAAAACGTGTTAGGATTCCAGTGGTACATGTAAGTTTTGTCTTTTTGTTTTTATTTTGTCTTGGTTACGACACTAATTACTGTAGTATATGATAAGCCATTTGTAACGTTTAGCTAACTACTATAAATTCTAAATCTAGTTTAAAGTGAAATAAGCTGATTTAACTGACGCAACATGGAGTGAAGTTCATAATTTCAGC
Source organism: Brachyrhaphis roseni (assembly GCA_903066815.1). Classification (NCBI taxonomy): domain Eukaryota; kingdom Metazoa; phylum Chordata; class Actinopteri; order Cyprinodontiformes; family Poeciliidae; genus Brachyrhaphis; species Brachyrhaphis roseni. The sequence goes on from CAEFZY010039391.1 coordinate 89,706, forward strand.
CTGCTGAGGAAATGTTCCAAGTTATTAATGTAATAAACAAAATACCGCCATAATAGGAGTAAGAAGTGATAGTATAACATAAACATGATTAGTTTGTGCTAAAATACCAATCAGTAACACATTACTTTAAGTTTCATGGAATACCTTTAGAAATCACAAATGATTCATAACTGGCTACATGTTTTATGTAAAGTGACCATAAATGAGGGTAGATTAATGGCGATAATATCGGCAAATATTGCAATGACAGTATCAGGTGCGATTTATGCCTGATAAATCGCACCTGATTCTTTAGGTCTTCTTTAGTTACCTGTTTCTAAACTGTGCTTCCGTCTCTTTGTAACCCTTGACATTTTTGGCATTGATATTTGTATTTGGTGTTTGTGGTCGTGAAATGACCTGGATTGTGCCTATGGAGATAGTAGTTCCTCCTGCTATCAGTTTGCCAGTTCCAGTCCCCCATCACGTCCATCTGTCATCGTGTCCGTGGGTAAGACACTTCACTGGTGGCACCGGCATCAGCCTCGCTTCTGTCACGTCCTCTGATAGAATGATGACTACAATCCAGATGTCCCTATACAACTTTCCCTTTTAACATACCGATATTGCAGCTTTGAGTATTGGCCGATACTGACACAATATCATATCAGCACGAATCTTTTATTACTTAATTTGTAGTGTGAAATGTTAGAACAGGCTTGATCAAGTCATATTACTCAAACAGAGAACAACAGTCAATCACAATAGGTATGAGAACAACTGGCCCATTTAATAATATCAACCAACGGGTCTGCTGCAGGATAGAAATCATGGAGCAGACTAAATACTGGAGCGAGTGCTTCTATCAGTGTGCTTATATCGGAGATTTCACATGTGGATCGATATATTCTGACACTCGACATTGGACCGATATTCAATATTGTATCGGACCACCTCTATTGTAAAGTGTCTTTGAATTACCTAATAAGGTGCTACATAAGTTTGATGTCATTACATTTCTGTTCTACTGGTTAAATATTACATTTAGCATGAAAACACAACTTAAGAATTCTTAACATATACTGTATTAACCAACAATTATTGCACTCCAAACAGTCCTTGACTATGTGAATATTGACCATATGGATCTTGTGATTACAGTATATTAGCGATATATCATGCAGCCCCAGTTGATGGTTTAGATGTTCTTCTGGTTAAATGTTGAGGAGCTAATTAAGCTGTGACAGAGCAGGGACACATATAAAACATGCATAATGATGATTTCTAGTTATGAAGTTATAATTTGAGAGACTTCCAGACCTGGAAGTCGTAATGTCCTGAACCCATTACATCAGTTTATGCCTCATATTGGCAATGACATGACTTCCAAATGTTTTAAAAGTGTCGGGTATTAAAGGACAGCCAGGTTTATCTCCTGTTTCCAGGCCAGTTTGACTCTTGGCTTCTTCTAACTGAAAATGTGCTGAGTCTCCTGAAGCCTGTAGGTGGCGCTGGCTCTCTGTCTCCATTGTGCCTGGAAGACAGGTTGTGTGGTGCATTCCTACTGACTGTTTCTTCTCAGGAAGTGAACCATAAAGCTGGAAACACTTCCACATCCTGGCAAAAAAACACTAAATAAATGTGGCAGTTTTCCATGTTTAATCTGAACCGTCTGTGTGGGCCGATTTTAGCTGCGGAGTAACAACTAATAACGCCTAATACACAGTTTAGTGCTCAGAGTTTCACTCGTTCTTTTTTTTATGATGTCTTCACCACTGGAGCTGTTTAATTCAGATCAGTTTCTGCTTTGATCCCTGATCTGATCAACTCCAGCCCTTCTGTGTTTTTAATTTCCTCAGTTTTCATCTCCAGCCAGTTTTTGTTTTTCCTGTAATATATCTGAGATGTTTTCTGCTCCACGCTGCAGCATCGGAAAAACTTCTTCCGTCCCGACTCTCAGTCTATTCATTTCTATTCCCCAAAGTCAAACTGATCTGCAGCTTTGAATTAAAGCTGCTTTTAATACATTTGTAATGAAATTTGTCACTATTACACTAATTTCTCCAGAACTTTATTTTGCGTACACAGTGCACCTATAAAGCATTCACATTGCTTCACTTTTCACACATTTTGTTCCAGTTTTATTACAAATTGTATTAAATGAATCTCTTTCCTTGAGATTTTATACTCAAATATCCCATCAGGATGATGTGGATTTAAGTTTTTGAGTGTCTTACAAATTTCTTAAAAATAGAAAGCCAAGAAATAAAGTTTATGTAAGTATTCATACCCTTTGAGATGAAGCTCAGACTGGAGTTTCCATCCTGAAAATGTTTCTGCAGCTTAAATGGAGCTCAGGCTTTTCACCATAACAAATTCTGCTGGATGATAAATTGTTGTTTTGAGCCCATTTTCAAATAATGAATAGATATTTGGCATAACATGGCAAATTCACACTCTCAAAGACCAATAAACTTTAATTTTGTAAAGAACACTTAAGACTGGAACTGAAAGATATTTTAAATATTCAAAATAAAACCCAACAACCAAAACCGATAAATATGACTGAACCTTAAAGCACACACAACAGAAACCATAAATAAATTGGATTATGATGTCTCTATAAACAAAACTGCCCTTCAAAGATATTAATCCTCAAGTTAATTTTACTTTATCTTGCTATATTTGATTTATTGCTTATTGGAACAAGCTTACCTGTGGTAAATTTAGCTGACTGGCTGGATGGACTTGAATCAAAAAGGTACACACACACATGCACACGCACACATGCTCATCCACGCATGCACGCACACACAAACACACCCCCACACACACACACACACACCTGTCTATCAGGTCCAATAGCTGACAGAAACACCAAGCATGAATTAAGGGAACTATGTGCAGGCCTGAGAGACTCGGATCTGGGGAAACATCCAGAAACATTTCTGCTGCTTCCAAGATCCCAGAGAGCAACTATGTGAATATATTGGTGCATTATTTATGCGCAGGACCCTACATCTTCTTTTTCCCAAATATCCACTTTGGTCTGAGGTTTTACATATAATCATTGTAATGATATTTACTGCAGTTTTTGTGTGGATGAAAGGCCAAAACGCATAAAAATGTATTAATTTCCCAGATATTCAGCTACGTCTCAACTAGCTTTAAGTTTAAAAGTGTTAAAAATGTTTCTCAATATTTTCTGCCATTTGTAATTTATTTTTCAGAAAAGAAAGTGAGAAAAACATTTATTAAAATTGTAAATTTAATTTTATTTAGAATCTGTCACACAGCTCTAATTACCGTTTATTTACCGTAATTACATAAATATATTACTCTGCTTTATGTTCTATGTTTCAGTTATGATGTGTATCCTGCAGCGGGCCTGTAAGTCTGACCAATAACAGGAGACTACAGCATCAGTTTTTGTTGAGACTGCCTGAACTCAGCAGACGTAACTCTGTGGTGATTCTGTGGTGAAGCGCTTCTAAAATGTCAGCTTTGGAGCTCAAATGTTCATCTTCTGCTTCTGTTTGTACACAGCTAGAGTCACTAAAGTTCACCCTGCGACTCTAACCTCACTGTACACCACTGTTTACTACAATTCAAAACACTTTATTTATTTATTTTTTTCTTGAAGCGCGTTCAGCTCTCTGGTCTGCAGATTGCGTCTTGTTTCATAAACACGACTGTTTGTTGTTTCTGTTTCCTTCCAGGTTTGTCGCTCGCTCCCTGATCAAGATGTCGACTCCCAATCCGCTGTTGAGGCTGGAGCAGCGAGCGGCTGAGGCCGACCAGATCATCGAGTACCTGAAGCAGCAGGTCCAGCTGCTGAAGGAGAAAGCCTGTAAGACGCCCAGCCTCACGTTAGCAAACACAGTGATGGTGTGGAAAACTGTTTGCACCCGTCATGATTTCTGTGTTTCAGAACATCAAACTGATTTTAAATATTAGTCAAAGACAACACAAAGAAACAAAATGTCTTTATTATTACGCAAGAAAAAATCCAAACCTTCATGATCCTGTGTGAAAACAGGATTGAAGACCTTTTAAGACCAGTATGGATGGAATTTAAGACCTGTATCTCCAAAGAAATATTTTACAGTTTGTTTGCATCCATGTTGGATACAAACAAAGCTAGCTAGCTAACAAGAGTATGTTAGCAGTGAGTCACAGAAAACAAACCCAGAAAATGTACAATTAAATAGTTCTGCCAAAGCAAAATTCAAGACCTGTGATTCAGTATTTAAATGAATTTAAGATATTTTAAAGGCCTTTACTTTATGTACATGAATTTCAGACTTTTTAAGAATTTGCGGACACCTTAAACCCAGTGACTGGTTGGGTCACTCTTAGCAGCAACACCTGCAGGAAAGTGTTTGTGATAACTGGCTTTGAGTCTTTCCAGCTTTGGAGGAATGTTGACCTAATGGGTGAAATGTCTTGCTGATTGAGCAGCTCACCATCACACTGTTTGTTCTGTTTACTTACTTATTTATACAGAGACAATGTGCAACATTTCATGAACCTTTTAGTAGGAGAGATGCATGATACCAGGTTACAAAACATGCAGATTTCCACCAGCATAAAGCCTTACACGGACTGGTTGTTCACAATTGTTTTTATTTTAACTTTAAAGGATTTTAAACCTGCAGCGTCTATAAATAAATGAAGAAAATGTGTACTTTTCTTTATTTAAGAACTCATTTATTATTTAAGCACTTTTCTTTATTTAAGAAAAGTACACATTTTCTTAAATGTGTACTTTTAAGAAAAAGTGGTTCAGAGTTACGGAACAAATAAGCACAACTGAACAGCACAAAATATTTTCAGCATCCTTGGTGAACCAAAAATGTTGCCAAATGATTGACAACCCATTTTTTGGGAATGGGCGTCTCCTCGTCCTCCTCTTCCTCCTCGACCGACGCTCCAACATTTTAAAGTTTTTCCATTCTCTCAGCCTCACCGTCTCTTTCTCTTCTTACAGACTGCATGGGGTGAAGTCATGTGACCACAGACTGTACACACAGCGCAGCGCCTTAAACACACATGAACAAACCTTACCTTCATACAGCCAAAAAGACACAAACAAATTTTCTTCTTTTTTTAAAACACAAAAAATACCCACATGGGCAAATTGATGCTGGTCATTGTCATAAATTTCAGTTTCGGTTCATTTCAGGTTTGAAGTTGGCCACTTGTTTTTTGCAGAATTGTTGTAATTCAGGCACATTGGAGGATTGGAGGCCATCACACTGCCACCACCGTGTTTCACTGTTGGTTTGACGTTCCTTTTCTAAAATACGGTGTTACATTTACACCAGATGTAACGGGACACGCACCTTCCAAAGACTTAAACTTTTGTCTCGACAGTCAAGAGACTATTCTTCTCAAAAGTCTTGGAGATCATCGAGATGTTCTGGAAAAACTGAGATGAGCCGTAATGTTCTTCTTTCTCAGCAGTGGTTTCATCTTGAATGGCTGTTTTTATCCACTTTTTCACGCAGACACATGCAAGTTAAACACTTTCATTTAAAAACTGACTTTTCTGTTTGCTTGTGTAGTCTTTGGCTAGCATCTGAATTGGTTTGATGTTCCAGAACACTGAAATGAAACAAACACGCAAAAGAATAGGAAATGAGGAAGGAGGCAAACTCTTTTTCACACCACTCTAAGATTCAGATCCGGAAATGTCTCATTTTAATTTAAATTAAAGCATCACAATATACTCAATGTGTGCAAAATTGTAATTTTATTTAAATTTAGATTCATAGTGCAGATTTATCTAGAAAGAAAAGTTCCAGCTTTTGATTGAAAATGGACTCATTCTGTCTCTACGTCTATTATTTAGTGAAAAAGGTTGAGTTGAAAGGTGAACAACTTTTATTGTAACACCCAAACCCTTCTAAGCAATTTATATATTTAAGGGTGTTTTTGTTCCAGTGGTCCAGGCCAGCGTGAGAGAGGAGAAGAGACTGACGGCGGAGAACGCCAAGCTGAAGAACGACATCGAGGAGCTGAAGAAACAGCTGCTGGAGAGAGAAAAAAGGAGAGGGGGTATGTTGACTTGGACTGATGAGGACAACATGTCCGCCGGTAGTTGTGCATCTAACATGCGTCGACCTTTTTCATGAGGGATTTGTGGGAATGAAATCGGTCTGGAAGAAATAAGTCGTTTAATTGGGTAAAATTGGAAGTCTTCAGGAATGTGTTCCATCACACTGGACACAACGTTCTTCCAATCGGGATCACGCTTGATTGCTGAACTCAATCACACATAGATAAATGCTGTCAGGGCTCCTCTGATCTGGTTTAAAGATTAAAAGACTAACTTTATAACCCGACTTCAATGCCCTGCAGGGAAATTATCCATCGGTTGCTTTAGTAAATACTCTTGTGATCAAACAGGGTTTCAGTTCACAGAGAAGTCCGACTTTGTTCTGTAACTTTAAATCTGGAGTCAAGTGGGTTAGTCAGAATGGTTAGAGTACATGGTGACTGACACCGTGTTGAAATTTCAAACTCGAGGCGATACTAAGAAAAATACTAGACACTTTTTTTCCCAGCTGAGAACAAGGCCTCGATGTGATGCTAATATTTAAACAGATTGCGTTAGCTTATGTCATCTGGGAAGATAGAATAATTAATGCTCTTTCTATAAAATTACAATCATGTTTTAAAAAATGCTGAATTTGTATAATTTCATTGTTTCCTCCTCCCACATGTTTTCCCAACTCCATAGAGTCTTTGCTGTTTTTAGAATGGATTACAAAACAACTTCATCATTAAGTTATCTTTGAAATATACACACCAATAGGGGAACGTTGGTGCATTTCTTTTACTTTAAACTCCTTTTAGATGCGCATGTCTTGACATCCACCAGGGGGTGCTGTGGCGCCCCTGCACCCCAAAATCTCACATCCAAACTTCAACTGCTGAGGGTGAACTGTTTGAAGGAAAAGCTCTGATATGTTTTATGACTGAAGTTAACCCAAATCTGGTAATATTTTGGGTCAATTTAAGAAAAAATATTGCTTAGCAACTAAATAATATGCACAGCTTACAATAAAATAAAAAGATGTGCTCATGAAAACACATGAAATCACAGGTTGTGATTGGGCTAGCACCACACCCTGAAGACTCAAACTCATGTCACCAACTCAGCTCAAAGTTTGCATCACTTCAGTTCTTTTAAAGTCTTAAATCTATAATTTCCTCAAACTAAAAGGATTAAACCGCAAACCACCAGTGTTCAGTGTTTGTTCCTATGTCGGCTATCAGTGGGTTTCTGGCTTGACTCTAGTGCATCAAAGAGTCACAAAGTTGAGTAGTTCCTCTTTTTTTAAGTTTCTATTAACTGTCAGAAAAACGCAGGCGACTTGAAGCTTCTGCCTGCAGTTTTAGTAAACCAAATAGTTCAGATCTTAACATAGAATTAAGGTAATTGAACGCAACGTGGCGACGGAGGCGTTCTTGCAGACCGATGTTTGTCCGACTCCGGCTCTGCATGTCGTGGTAGTTCAAACCTCAGGCGCCCCAAATGACGGGTCATTTCTCCTGGAAGGCTGAGCGCCGGCCGGCCGCCGCTCGTTGTTTTCCGTCTTCGCTGCCCTCCTCTCCATCAGCTGCGACACGCTGTCATTTAGAGTGTTTGCTTCAGGCAGCCGTCCTCCCACTGCCTGAGTAAATAAAACCGCTCTGGGTCATTTAGCTGGTCCGGGTGGTGCAGCCGCCTCTGGACTGGACTGGACTGTCTGAACTGGACTGTCTGAACCAGACTGTCTGGACCGGACTGACTGGACCGGATTGTCTGAACCGTCTCTGCTGTTGTTCTCCCTGCAGTGCGGGACATTGCCATGCCGACGGGTGACGCCGGTGCTGATGTGGGTTCGAAGGTCGCTCCTCCCAAACCGTGTGCTGCTCCAGCCTCTGGTTCCCCGCCCACTGCTGCCCAGAACCCCCAACCCAAAGACGAACCCAAGAAGAAGAAGCAGGAGAAAAAAGGTTGGTGGTGGAAAGTGGAGGAGGTTGTTGGGATTTGATCAGTGGAGATGATTGATTATGGCTGAAATGACTAATGGTCTCAGCTGCTGTTGGTTTTATTTCCTCTATTTGAGTCCAGGAAGGAAAACGAAACATCCACAGATTCTAAGATCAGAGAAGCTAAGAGCTAAAAATGTAATGTTTATTTATTAATGTTCAGATTTACGATCAGGCAACAGATTGTTACAGGCTCCATTCATTTGTTCGTTCATTCATCTGTCTTTCCTTCCTCCCTCCCTCTATTGTTTAACAATTATCCATATATCAATCATGAATTCATACTGAGTGTATTTTGTTTAAACATTATATCTGGGTTTAAAAGGACTGGTATCAGTGGAAACCTGAATTGAGGAGAGTCCCGGCATTCAGTCAGTGATGTCTGGTTTTGTTCGGTGTTGTTTGCTGCGTCTCATTCTGAACATTTCTGGTTCTTTACCATCCTGAAGATCCCAGCCTCCAGATTTCAGTGTAATTTGTGCTGGAAGACCTTCTCTCCCCTGGCTGTGTTCAGGTGGAGACGTTGTTCTGATTATCGTGCTGGAAAAGGAACCGCTGAGGTTAACATAAGGCCTTCCTCCGGCCATTCATCAATCCAGTCTGGTTCCAGTTCTGGGAGGAAATTTAATCAGATTCCAACAAAAATGTCCTGCATTGTTTCAAGTGGTTTTTAATTTCTGTGATATTCATAAAGCCAGTATCAGTTTGGGACCCATTCATCTTTTTAAAAAAATATTTGTATTGATGTGCACAATTATAGAGCATGAAATCAGCCCCAGCTGCTTGTCTTCGGCCACATTCAGACCAACCCGAACTTACTGCAAACCACCTGGTTTCATGGTTTTTACTGGAGTTTTTCTGCTTTCAGGAGGTGAGAAAGCAGAGAAGAAGGCAGCGGCTCCGAGCCAGGAGGACGCCAAGATGGACGTGTCCCGTCTGGACCTGCGTGTTGGACGTATAATCACAGCTGAGAATCATCCGGACGCCGACAGCCTGTATGTGGAGCAGGTGGATGTGGGCGAGGCGGCGCCCCGGACCGTGGTCAGCGGACTGGTCAAGCACATCCCTCTGGAACAGGTACGCAGGTCGGATCGGCTGCCTGACCCTCGTTAACCACAAACACTTTAATAACCATTTTTAAATATGCGTTATCATAACTCTAAATTATTCTGTAGATTCAACCCAAACTGCCTTGAACAGATAAGTTTATGGACTTGAAACCATTAAAGAATTGTAAGTAGTTAGTAATTCTGAAGTACTAAAGTATCCTTTATAACGTTCATGTTGGTCTAAAATATATAAAATTTGGCTCTGCATGTACGCGTCCATAATTTCTGCACTTCCAGCAGGTACCTGAAGATTTTATGCAGTTTATTGTTCATTAAACCACTAAACTCTAACAAATCAGACATTTAGAGATAAATCTGGATCATCTCCTGGGATGATCCAGTGATGCGTCGACACAACCAGGGAGTTAGCTAAAGGCCGGCTGGGTGGGGGATGAAACCAAAACAAAACCTAACTGAACTTCTAGCGTTTTTATTTAGATATTTTGGTATCTGCTGTCAAACTTGACATGAATACAAAACGTACAGAAAAATTCTGATTCCGTCCTATGATAAATAAACGCCTGGGGCTGCAAGTAAAAATCATTTTAATAATCGATTAATCTGTTAAATATTGACACATTTTTTATTTAACCACTTTATCTTATTTTATACAATATTAAAAATACAATAAAAATTCAAATAAACAAATCATTTAACTCCTTTTTCAAATAATAAAACAAAAATATTTTATTGCCTAGAATGCAACAACATTCCTTCAGAGGCAAACGGACAGCTGACCAGCCGCGTCGAAATGTGAAAATCTGACGAGGTAATTATGTTACTGGAAGACATTATTTATAGATCAAGTTGCGACGCTGAGCCAAGTGTGTGTCAGAACAGTTATTGAGCGAGTGTGTGTGAGATAAAAGTCACAAGCCACAATATTCTTTGTTCACAAATATATGCACTAACTTCTTCCTCAGTGCACCTTTGATACAAACCTCTAAAAGTGGGACTGGAAATCAGCTTTTAGAGTCGCGCCAAGCAAGTGGTGATGCTTTTATCCCTGGAGCGAACGCTGGTGCAGTTCTCACTGAAAACACAGAGGGATCATATTAATGGTGCTCCTACTAAATAAACCTTTTTGAGTGAAAGATGGTGTTCCCATCCTATTTAACTCCATCCGGCTCTGTCGTTCATCACAATATTTTTATTAAAAAATACAAATTAATTTTGATTAATTCATTACAGTTAAAATCTATGTAATTAATTAATTAATCAAAATTAACAATAATAGTTTGTTAGGACAGTTCTTGTCACTGGAACATTTTCTGGATACTTTTTGGTTCAGGATGTAATCGTCTCTGTTTCTTAATTATAATATATAATAATATTTTTCTATGTTGCTGCAGAGATGCTGCAGACTGTTTCTGTCCGGATGAGTCGGTAAATCTGCAGTGAAATTCCTGTTTGACATCCTGGTGAAAAGATTTAGATAAACAGCTTATTACCGTCAATCTGTCCAGCTACCAGCAGTCAGAGACAGGAGGTGATACATCACTGGTTTTATGTCTTTTCTGCTGACCATAAATAAATTATTGGCTTAAGTCTGGATCCCAGGACTTGGACTGGATGATATTGGGAGAAGTGTTTGGGGAATTTTCAACAATTACTGCTCAGTTTAGAATATCTGGTGTGTTTATGCAGCCAAAATTGTCCACAGAGGAAAACACATCAGTTTTTTTAGATTTATGTTGTAACATCTGAAAAGATAACATTATTTTATGAAATGCCTTGTCTTTGCCTCAATGAAGGATATTTTGGGAATGTTTGATAAGTTCCTGTTTGTTTTTCCTGAAATGGGCCGCAGACTGAACCGAAGAACTGGGTTCCAGATTTCACTTTCTGTCTCGGTTTCCTCTGCAGATGCAGAACCGGATGGCGGTGCTGCTGTGTAACCTCAAACCGGCCAAGATGAGAGGCGTGGTGTCCCAGGCCATGGTCATGTGTGCCAGCTCGCCAGACAAAGTGGAGATCCTGGACCCTCCGAGCGGATCCGTCCCCGGGGACAGAGTCAGTGTCCAAGGCTTTCCAGGTGTGTGTCCGTCCAGAAGAGTGGGAATCTATAGGTCATGAAACCTTCCTTAGCGTCCACAAATGGTTCCTATCTTTAGGAAATGAGGGGTGCCATTAAGGCTTTCTGTTGGCAGAAATGACATCATGGGTTTGAACGGGTCTCTAAACCCATCTCAGGGTTTTGTTTCCTCTGTTTAAATGAACTGTGACTGGTGGGCTTAACGGCCAATCAGCCGTCGTCGCTCAGACTGTAACCTGACCGTCTTGTTGCAGTTTGCTGAGGAAATGAGCATCCTAATTATTTCTCTTAGGTTTGATCCAAGTGAATGAGTTTTGAAAGGAAACCACGTCTCGTTAACTTCCTGTCTATTAAAGCAGCGTGCAAAGACGACAACAGGTGCCACCATCCTGCAGCTTTTAGGTGCATCCCATGTCCAGCACACCTGAATTCAATAAACAGCGTTGGAATGAAGAGGGAATTCCTCCATTTAATTCAGGTGTTGGAGCAGGGATGCAGCTGAAGTTGCAGGATAGAAGCTTTCTAAGAGAAGGAGCACGCTCTTTGTTTCCAGGATGAAACCAGGAAGTCGTGATTCCTCCGTTTCCAACTGTATCCCTTCAGGCTGTTCTTCTTCTCTTCAGCTGATACTAAACACATGAGGAAGCATCACTTGTAGTTGCTCTTAGACAACAGAGATCTCTGGACTTCAGCCCTGTGAGTTTGCAGGAAGGGCAGCCAGATGTCATCAGTGTGGGTTATTAAGATGAAAACCAGTAGTGGGCACCGTTAGCCAGAAAGCTTGTTGCACTCACCTTAAAGCCTGAAAAATTAGTTCTGTTATGGCTACAGCACTGCACCAACATGACATTTAGTGAAAGCTAATGCTAAAGAGCAACACCAACATAGCATTTATTGAAAGAAAATTCTAGTGTTTTGATTTTGTTGTAATTAAGGAAAGTTAATGCTAAAGCACAACATCAGCATGGAATTGAGACAAAGCTTTATTTCAGCCGTGTTTATACCCTCCAAAAGTAACGAGGTGAACGTGAGAAGGCTGAAGAAAAAACTGAAGAAAAAACTCCATATGTGAATTTTTGTAGAGTTTTTCATGTTTTTGTTTAATTAACACTCCTGGTTGTTTCTTCATGTAAGTATTGAATTCTCTGTTCTTTTGTTTGTTGTTTACACACCACTTGCTCAATAAAATTTTTTGGAAGAAAAGAGAGGAGGACAGGAGAGGAAACGGAAGTGCTGCATAAACAGACTTCAAAATAAGAGCATGAATATAAATATCTAACTACTCGAAGAATTCTTAAGTGTATAGAGAAAACTTCAACGTGGATGTTTATCCAACCTCAAGTTTACAAAACAGCATTTAAATTTGCGCTGGACCAATTAATTTAGGGGAATCATTCTCATATGAATGATTTAAAATTGGGGCTCTTCTTCAGTCATGTTCTCATATAATAACTGTAACAGTGTGTGGATGTGACTGCAGCCTCAGTTAGAACACACACGGACGTTGCCATGTTGTTTAAGCCGTAATTTTTTTAGTCAATAGGAAAATTACAACATATTTAGGCCAACATTTTCAACTAATTGGATCCCTCTAAGACTTGTAAAAACAACAAAAATACATGGAGGGTTTTGCTCACTTCCTGTTTACTTTCTTTTCCCCAATAAACCCTGCAGTGCCAACACACTGTGTGTCTATAATTACTCACATTTCCCAAAAGGTGAGCGGTTGCAGCTCACTTTTTCTCCCTGAAACGACCGAGGATATCTGCTGGAACCCAAACATCAACACAAGTTCCCAATTTAGAAGCTCTTTCAAGCTTCTGATTTGATTAGCTGCAAGCCAGCCTCCAGAAATGAAACACGGTTGCATGAGTTTTGACAGATGCTAAAGAAGATCAGAATGGTGGAATGAGAACCTCACCTCTCGTTTCCCTGAGACCAACTTGGGTTTCCATGGTTTAGATTACCGCTGAGAACAAACAGCCGTTTTATGGGGCCGAGGCTCAAATGGAACATGACGGAAAGTCAAACTAAGTGTATTGAAGTTGTGTTCTCTGCAGGTTATACAAGGAGGGGAACAAAGTTCTGGAAGCAGGAACCAGCTGTTTGCTTGAAGAGAACTGGGATTCAGACTTTGTTTTCCTCCGTTTCAGGTGAGCCAGACAAGGAGCTGAACCCTAAAAAGAAAGTGTGGGAGCAGGTTCAGCCTGAGCTGCGCACCGACGACCTCTGTGTCGCGACCTACAAGGGAGCCGCCTTTGAAGTGGTCGGGAAGGGAGTATGCAAAGCCCAAACTATGAGTAACAGTGGAATCAAATGAAACAACGGAGCTGCCTGGAATAGCTCGGTGTTTACTCTGCCGATGATTGCAAATGGTGATGAATGAGAGGAAATGCTTTTAAGATGTTTAATAAAGCATTTGGATTGAGCTGTGCCGAGTTTGTGTGTCCCAAGAATCTGTCCCGTCACTGTCGCCTCCAAACTGGATCCAGTCATGGCCCATAAAGTGTAATCAGGACAGCAGCATCTGTGCATGAAGTCTTCTCTCCTGAGGAACATCAGCCTGATTGGGCTTTGATCTTCAGGCTGTAGGACCTAATGAAAGAGACCAGGGAGAAGTCTCTGGGCTATTGGCACAGATTATTTACATGGTTCTGTGTCCCATCTTTTCAATTTCCTCTCATACCGTGATTGTTGCAATACTTAGACGATCTCTGAAACTGGAGCGCTTTGTGCTGTGATGATGGACGGCCTCGACTCCATGGCACCTGACGTAGAAATATACAGGAAGCTTTGAGATATTTTGAGTTTAAATCTGAATTATTTTGAAATATTTAACTATTTTAATTTGAAGACATTTATTGAAAGATTAAAACAAGAATAGAGTTTAATCCAATGGTTTACTTTTTTTAGATTTTTTTTTTTTATGCATAAGTTTACATATACTATTTCCTCAGTTTTTTTCCTTTAACTGCATGATTTGGGTCAAACCTTTTGGGTTTGCACTGAATTGAATTACGCCCATCTTTGGTACTGGAGGAAACATCAACAAAGGTCCAAATCCAGCAGCATGGAGTCTTCAACCAGCCCAAAATGCTGCTCAGCTAATCCGATGCTACAACACACCCGTACTGCCCTGATGCATTCAGGTACATCTGGTACATCCAGTCTGTGATAATTCCTGCTTATCATCAGAAGAAAATCTAAATCTCCATTCAGCTCTGGTGGCCACTTTTTATTTGTTTCTCCTAAACGAATCGAACTGAAAATGGACTGAGCAGAACGATGGTTCTTCAGCTGAGTTTTCTAGAAATTTGCAAAGGAAGAAAAGAGTTTTTATGTATTTGTAGTGCAACTGTTTGTTTTATAAGCAAGGTAACCATGCAGGATTGTTATGGATGAGATCAGCTGGAATATGAGAAACTTTCCAACATGGACTTCCAACGTCTCTTGGGAATGTTTATAAAAGTTTTTCAACTTGTGAGTATAAAATGAGATAAACCAATCGAGCTGTTCCACTGATATATATCCAGAAAGGCATTTATTTGCAGATAAGCTACATTATAAATGAAAAGTTTTCCCAGAGCAAACATAAGCAGCAGAAGTAATTAACTTTCAATTCTGACTGAATATTTTCTTCATATGAATTCATGAGGAGTGTTTGTCAGTCTGGTCGGTTCATTTAGCTGTAGGTGTGAAATAACTGGAGCATTGCTTTTGGAAAAATGAGAGAAGCAACATTCACACACACACATGCAAAGGTCTTGAAGTAATCAAGATTTACACTGATATGAAAATCTTTATAGATTCATATTGTCCAAATAATTTTTATCCCAGATGTCTTTCCATAAATACCTCCTTTTTAATTTCATGGTTTTTAAAAAGCAATTTGGCTTCGGAAATGGAAATTACATATTAATCACGAGTGGCATTTCATCATGTTCTAGCATTGGTTAGGGAATAATAAAATAAAATCTGTCAGCTATAGATACCAAATCATGTTTTTATTGTGAGGCTCTGCTCTGTCACATCACAGAGTTGGTGAGTTTTTCCAGAAGTTCAACTTGTATGGTTCCTCCTCCATGCCTGGCTGTTAAAATCTATTTTTCCCTTTGCTAAATATAATTAAAGACCAAATCCATCATGTTTGCTCAGACAAAGGGGAAAAAAGGAAATCCAATAATCACACATGGATGGCAGGGCTGAGATTTATGAGTCCAAACAGTTCTGAGATGAATTTTCTAAACATGCAGTAAACTCTCGTCTGCATTGCAACACTTCATGTGGTCGAAGAAAACCCCAAAAACAACAGCTTGGTTCATGCGACCGAATGTTTTAGTTTCACTTAGGGAAGTGTGTATGTTGTGTAAACCAAAATAAGAGGTTTAACTCATGGAGGATTGCACAAAGGGATTGTTAAAGTAGCTGCTTTTGTTTCTTTTCCTTTCAAGTGGGGTTGTGCGATATAGTCCTGAGCAGGCAGTATCTTACCAGGTTGTTTAAGTTACTACTGTAAGTAGGCGCCACAACTCACTATGATCTCAGTTTGGAGAATCAGGGGAAACGTCAATAAAGCAACAATAAACGTTCAAGTAAATTTCCAGCATTTAAAAATGTTCCTGATCACTTTTGCATCAGATTGTTGTTTAAATATGTTTTAAAATTAACTTTTATGGCCAGATTGAGGTAAAACCAGCTCCAGGGTGCCCCCTGCTGGCCTGGGACATCTAACAAAACCAAAAAGACTGACAGACACCCAGTTAAATGAAGGAGAGTCCAAAGTATGCAAAATAAAGACGTGGATGAGTTTCTCTAGATCTTGATTAGTCCTTTAATCCTGGAGGCCGATCTTAAAACTGTGAAGGTTCAGGTCAGAGTTCATCACTACATCCAGAGTTCAGCCTGATCTCTGGTTGCCAGGTGTAACAGCTGAAGCTGCATGTTGACTCTGGATCTTCACTCTTTAGGTCCAAAGAGAAAACTTCAGATTTGTTTCTGTTCATCTGGAGAAAGTTCTGTTCTAAGCATGTTCAATGATTCGATGGTTCAGAGTCACATGGTGACATATTAATGTAGAGCTGTGCATCATCTGCGTAGCTGGTAACTAAACGTATTTCTTTATAATCTGAGCTGTCAGGAGCATTTAAGACCCGAGATTGAACCTTGGATTAAACCGCATGCCATTTCTGTCAACTCCAATGAAGAAGTTCCTGTTGTTTAGATAAGACTGAAGCCAGTACAGAGAGTCCTGTACGAAAGAATCTGACAGCCTAGAGGACAAATAAATTAGAGGCTAATCTTTAAAACTTTGGTGATTTAAAAGACAACAGCAGCAGCCGACAGTGAAGATGGTTGGTAGAAATTTTCCCAAGCAAACCTCACGATGCTCAAGTTTACTGGAACCAACTAACGCGGAACAAATGACAACAATTAGAACAACAGCTTTGTTGGTTGACGGGTCGGACGTGCTGAAGGATGAAACCCCCGCTGGTGCGTGTTGAGAGAAAGATGAGCCTCTGCAGACGGATTCTGGCTGCGTTTGAAAGAGAAGCTCTCTCATGCTCCAAGCTCTGCGGTTTAAAGCTTCAGCGATGTTCACGAAGAACAAATTATCTAAGCTTCTTCTTCAACCGAAGGAAATCTGTTACCCGAGTGATGAGCCGCGGCAGACGAGTTAAAGTTCTGGTTTCACACACGAGACACGTTTCCCAAACAGACCAAAATAGAAATTCGAGGCGCTGAAACGGCGTTGGACAAACACAGCGTGAGGAAGCGTCTCTGTTTGTCAGCTGCCAGCAGCCATCTGGGAAACATGGCTTCACCTTACAGCAATCAACAAGAAACAAACATGTTAGATTTATATTCACAGAGCAGACTGAGACATTCCAGGATCTTTTAAATATAAAACTAAAAGAAAAGTTAGTTTTTGTCACGCTATCATGTAAAACTAGCGATACGTTTTTCAGTTTTATTCAATGTTTTTCTTGAATCATCCTCAGTTTTTACAAAGCAGTAAGCGAATCTCTCAAAGCAGAAAAACACCTGCAAACGCCCGTCTCCTGCTCAAAGCCTCCAGTTCATCTCTCAAAATGAAATATGTGTCAGTGAACATGTCAGTGCCTCAAATGACGAGTTTTTGTTTGACTGTTGGGATAAGACGGTCCAACTGCTTCATCATGTTGTCAGTATAACAGTGGACACTGTGGTAAACTATGGCTGAAGTTTTGATGACATTTATTGGGGCCTGTCTCTTTACTTGTTACTTTGTCATAGAAATACTCCTGGTTCCAGTTCTTCTATCTGCTTTTCTCCCTCTCATCCTGCAGCTAGTTGTGGCTCATACTGAGCATGAGTTTGACTTCAGATCTTTGGATGAATTGTTTGATCTACTGCATCTGAATCTTATGAATCTGTCTAACGGTATGACGAATTGCACTTGTTTGTCTTGTAAAGTCCCGTGACATGTTCTATGTTGTTGGCCCAATGTTGAACTAAACTAAACTGAATATTTTATATTTAATTAGAATCTGTTTGTGAATCTTGGTGTCTCTGGCTTTATAAAAATTTGATTGCTGATCTGGAAATTGATTGAAGAGCAGCTAGAGTCCAGAAAACTTCTTCAAAGATCTTCAGAAACCGTGAATAATCCAAATGAAAGATTTCAAAAAGGTCTGGAACCTTAGAGACAAAGTTTGAAGGATATTCAAATAAAGTCAATTCAAAAAGACTTTATTTATCCCAAAGCATGAAGTTTTGCTGTTATCATCCATGTCTCATGTAACATTGTGGATGGTAATCTCCAGAAGCAGCCAGTCTCACCAAGAACCTGAAGAGGCCTCTGACTGAAGACTGTTGCTATAACAGTCTCATGACTATAAGACATGCTAACAGCTAAATTAGCAGCAGGGTTTATATTCCACAGTAACATGTCAAGCTCTGCTCCTCCAGCTCATTTGTTTTTGCTGCTCCTCTTTAAATCTGTCCCGTTAGAGCCGAGCAGAGAGACGATTGGATGGTTTGAACTTCCTGCTTCTCGCTCAGCTTTCCTCCACATCCATGAAGCCTCCTTTATTAAGTCCGCTGGGCTTCTGGGGTCAAAGTTCACTTCATCCTTCAGCTGAAACCAATAAAACATTTAATGTGGCTGAGCCGTTGACATTTACTGCAACGTCCACAGGAGGGCAGAACCATCCATTAGGTTACGAATTGAACTAATATAAAAATTTGGCTTTCTTTAATAAAGAACAAAGTGTTCTTTATTAAACTGATCTGTTAAAACGTTTATTTTAAAGTTAGAATTTAGATCAGTATAAATAGCAGGAGTTCAGAAAGCTGCAGAAAGAGGATGCAGTGAAGCAGGAAGTATTATATGACTGTATAATTATCCAGCTGAAGAAAATGCTTTCTTTATGCTTATCTGATCTGTGTGATACTGATCCATACGGGTCGGTCCATCTCCATCTCTTATCGATGAGTTAAGTGATGAAAGCCTGGATTGGAAACAGAGATCTGAGTTTCTATCAGGGTAAATAAGGATGTGGTTAGTCTCATTAAATGCCAGAGAAATGAAGAACACAAAGAGCTGCTGAGACATGTGTTTCTGGTTGCAACCTTACTCCCCTCGTTTGTCTTCAGAGATGACTCAGGAACAAGAAGTCAGAAGGTTTGGGCCTCAGCGCTGATCCGGGATCAGCTTGGTCTTAAAATAAAGCACCTTGCTTAAGAATGACCCAAACTGGCGACCGCAGAAAAGAACAGACTGAGTCCCAATCAGTACTGTAGAAGAACCATAGTTCTGGTTCTGTTGGACCTCAGTGTTGACCATGACGTTTTACTGAAGGGACTGCAGAGCTGGATTGGACTATCCGGTCCAGTACTGGACTGGTTCCAGTCTGATCTAATGAACAGGAATTTCTTTGTGTAGCTTCTCATCGGAACAGGCAGAAGTCACATGTAGGGTTCATCAAAGTTCAGTATGCGACCCCTCCTAATATCTATATGCTACTGCTAGCTCAGGTTATAACAGCAACAATCAGTTACCATGGTTACGCAGACGATACACAGCTCTACAACACGATGTCGCCAGGTGACTCTGAACCATCCAATCTCTGGCCAGATACTTAGAACAATAACTGTGTTGGAGTGACAAAACTTTCTCCAGATCCATTTATCTCTGGGCCTAAAGAGAAACAATCTAGAGTTATAGATCTAGAGTCAACACACAGCTTCAGTTATTCCAGCTGGAAACTAGAGGCTGAACTCTGACCTGAACCTTCAGACTCACATAAAGACAGTTACAAAGTCAGCCTTCTATCACGATTAGAGAACTGATGTCCCAGCAAGATCTAGAGAAACTCATCCAAGTATTTACACCGGCTCCCTGTGGATAAAAAAAATACTTTAAAATAGTTTTGCTAGTTTATGAATCACTGAACAGCTTCTTAGCACCAATAAGGACCTGATGTGGTAACAACCTTCCAGGTCTCTCAGGTCTTCTGGTTCTGGTCTGCTCTGCATCCCCAGAACCAGAACCAAACCTGACAAAGCAGTTTTCAGCTTCTATGCACCACAAATCTGAACCAAACTCCCATAAAACTGCAAAACAGCTGAAACAATGAGATTCTATCAAGACTAAAAACTCATCTAGAGTTGCCTTTGATTGGTAGTAAATTGAACACTGATCAACATATTTGCTTGATGATTTTGATGATGGCATTTCACAAAATCTAAAGTTTGTTGCTTGTGTCAGAATTGGTTTGACGTTTTTTCTGATGTAAATCACTTTGAACCGCCTTGTTGCTGAAATGCGCCATACAAACGATCTTGACTGACTTAAAGTGGTGTCTGCGGACAAGAAACGACTGAGTTTGTGTTCCTGATGAGCTCATCCGTCTCTCAGCGACCTGCAGAGAAACTCCGACATGCAGATAAGAGACAGCTCAGACTCGCTTCGTACCTGATGAGTCACTCTGAGCCTTAGACGTCTTGGAGGCGATGGGGGAGGGAAGTTCCCAGGGAGAAACTTCAGTCAAACGCGGACACTGCCGTCCCTTGTTTCCACAAATGAAATCCAAGATTACAGTGAGCAGAGATGTGATTGGGACTCTTCCCTGTTTTGGTTTTTCTGATTTGTCGTCCACCAGCCGGGGTGACGGTTCCGTCAGTTAGAGGTCAGCTGACAGCCAGAAGTGTGCGGTTAGGGTAATTTCATCCCCGCCCGGCCTGCGAAAGCAGTCATTTGATTTACAGACAGAATTGGACACAAGGAGCTGTTGTTTTGCTGTGGTTGTTGTCTTACCATGAAGAGAATCAGTTTACCTGGCAGGGACAGAGTCCAATTCACCAAACAGCTGATGGCAACGAAGAGTGGCCAATTACCATATGTGAACAAGGATCCAGTGATGTTGGTGAAAGGTAGCATGTAATTCAATGTTGGCTTGGATGACATGCGGTGCAGAGAGCGGAGCATCTGTTTTAGGTATAAACACAGAGACGGCCACAGCTGCCATATTACAGATAATGTTCCTGTTGTTTGTTGCTGATTAGTTGATTTATTCGCCCGTAGCATTTGGGGAAAATCCCTCATTAATGGACAGAAGGGGAAGTGCTGATGTAGGACTTTCACATCCTGCTGAATCACTAAACAACCACATATGGTGCACAAACACACAGTAAAGTAGCATAAATATTCTGGGATGTAAGGGTGTAACTTTGTGTTGGAAGAGGAGGAGCGGGGCGCCGATGCACCCACAGTTACTGAAAGGCCTTTTCTGTTTTAGTGCTAAGAATAATGCAAAAACTTACATGTGAAAGCCAGACAGTCTTATTCAATATACGTCCTGATCAGGCATGTCAGATTAACAGTACCTTTCAAAAATAACCTTTTAGCAGGGATTAAACAAACTACAAAATATAACTATGTTAAAATGGAAGTAATCTAATTGCTGATATAGGAACTTTTCAGTCATATTCTAATTTATGGAATAAGTCTGTTATTTGCTCGATGCTTGTCTACAGTTAAAAACAGTTTCACGATTCAGTAATATTTTTTGTGAAGAATTATCACATAGTTGCCTTTTATTGTCTGATTTTATCAAGTGTTAAAAACATAAAACATTTCAAAGCAGAATAAATAACTTCTGTCTAAATCAAATGAATCAAACTTTGTATTTTTCAATGATGTGATTCTGACTCCACAGCTGCTGAAGATGATTGATATTAATATCGCCACACTCTACGAATAAATGATGCAGTTTGTCCAGGAGAAAAATGCAGAAAAACGAGTGGTTGTATTATTTTTTTTCTCAGTCTGTCAGCTTAACATCACGCGCAGACTCGTTACCATGGCAACCAATAAACAACAGCCCGGGAGCGCCGAGCAAAGATTACGTTCAAGTGCATTCTGTCCATTGCAGATTGATGTTTTTGAATTTTGGTTGATTAGCTAATTTAAACACCTGCACTTTTGATTATGTGTCAGAAAATGTATGTGGGTCCCTTGTTTTTGTGTTAATTGAACCAAAATACTGGGCTGCACAGTGGCGCAGTTGGTAGCACTGTTGCCTTGCAGCAAGAAGGTTCTGGGTTCGATTCCTGGCCCGGGGTCTTTCTGCACAGAGTTTGCATGTTCTCCCTGTGCATGCGTGGGTTCTCTCTGGGTACTCTGGCTTCCTCCCACAGTCCAAAAACATGACTGTCAGGTTAACTGGTCTCTCTAAATTCTCCCTAGGTGTGTGTGTGTGTGTGTGCAGGGTTGTGTGTCCTCTGTCTCTGTGTTTCCCTGCGACAGACTGGCGACCTGTCCGGGTGACCCTGCTTCTCACCCTGAAGGTTAGCTGGAGAGGCACCAGCACCTCCCGACTCCACTTTCTTTATATATAAAGTCATGTGATGTTCAATCCTTTAATGCTGTAAATACAGCGTGCAGCTGCTGCCAGTTACTGTCCACACATAGATGCAGGCACATGAAGAAAAAAAGTGTAGGAAATATTGGTGGGGACGGTCCTCTTCATGCCAGAGTTGGACATGTCCACACCAGTTCTTCAGGAAGTTACGCCTATACTGGGATGTTCAAAAACTCTATTCAGATTTTCTAACAGAGCTGCTGGAAACTCTGGCAATCTAATGTGATGTTTTCAACTTTTAATCTTTTACTAGATTCATATTTAGTTTGCATTTCTCCTACTCAGTTTCTATGAGAGTACAAAATATAAATAATGTTATATATTAGAAGTTAATTTCAACACAGATGGAAAAAAAACACCTCATCCTAGCGCCAAAACCTTTTAGTGGAAAATTTAAGTTTTTTTCTAAATTGCCATGTTTCCATTAGGTAAATGCATTTTCATAATTCCAATTAGTGCAATTATATGGCCAACAGAATGGTGTTGCAGGTTTTTGGGATGAATATTTGGAACATTATTGTGACTTTTCTCTGTACAACACAACAAAATTATTTACAGCTAATTTACATCTGATTTAAGGTACTGAAAGGGAGATTTTATCATTTTGCTCTTTTTTTTAATGTATATAAACAATATTTATATTCAGTAATACCAGAACAGTGATGATCCGGTAAAACTGTTTGAATTAATCCTGTTTTAATACGAGGCTCTGAATTCATATCAGTAGAAAAAGCTTGAATAACCTGAATAGCAGCTATTACTGTGTAATTCACACAGATGTGAATAATCGTGCAGCTTTTCTAATGTCTTGGTGAGCAGATGTTGTGGGGGAACCTTAGTGCTGAAAAACAGACAGCAGACAATGGAAACACTGAGTGTGAATGACTTCAGGGTTTCCTACCAGTCTGCCTGAAAGCTGAACTTCCAGCTCATAACAGTCGTCACCTGAGTTACCAGCTGAGTAACTGCTCTGGACCCCGGCTGTAAACGTGACTCAGCACCAAACAGGGTGGGCTCCGCTGGGATAGAAAGCACCGACACCGGGACAAACCTCTCATTCCGATTCCATCACCGGCTCCTCAGCTGATGCTTTACTCACTCAATGAACTCAAATGTGCCATAGCGGTGTTGCGTTTCCTGGATGTTCCTGTCTGCCTTACCTAAAGCAGAGCCACTAAAAAGCCAAGAACAAACAGATAGGTTTGAATTTTTTCCAGACCTTTGTACTGTTATTTTTTCACTTGGCTCGGTTTTTAAAGTATTGAATTCACTCACATGAAATTGAATTAAGGCTTCATAGTTTATTCTTTTTCTCTGTTAAAGAAAGTTTTTGAAAAAGATGGCTGCTTATTAAACTACTGAAGTTTTATGTTTTAGTATTTGTGTGCATTAAATCCCATTCTAAAGTATAAACCCTTTGACTTTGAGTAGCTTAATGACACTTCACTTCACTGAACGGCTTAGCACCAAAATACATTAAAATACATTAGACATTAAATAATGTTGTATCAACCCTCCAGACTGCTCAGGTCTTCTGGTTCTGTTATCCAGAACCAGAACCAAACATGGAGAAGCAGCATTCAACTTCTGTGCTTCTCTGACAACCAAACAATGACTTTCTTTAAACCCACCTGCTTAGAGCCAGTTAATAATAACTTCATTATTTCTCCTCATTCTATCTCTGTAATGTAAAAAGTTCTTTTATCTTTATTTCAAGTACAATCTTTAGACACTTCTTCTTTTAGAGATGTGTGTGTTTCTGTGTTCGCCAGCTGTTTCTGTGTGAATGAGTGTATAAGGTGTGCGGCGCAACTGGTGATTGTTAGAAGATGGATTGCATGGGAATTCAGGATGTGCAGTAAAGAGTGACATCAGCCGGTCCCGTGGAGACGCTTGGATAAACACACAGCTAAAAAGGAGGGAGAGTCAAGTTGCACCATGAGGTATTGGTAAGAGAAAGGAGGAGAGAAAAGCTTTGTGGAAGCATTGTAGTTGCTCTATTTTCTCTCCCCTTCCAACTTTGTTTCCCCCTTCTCTGCAGACCGTTTTCAAACAAACACAAAACAGCCTGGAAACAAAAGAGCAGGAGACCCGATCTAATAATTTGAGTTGGGACAGGGTGGTGGGTCTCAGGAGTCGGTTATGACCTGAGGAGACGGCAGGACCGAAGGGTCTTTGACCAGGTTGATGCTCACTGCGGTGGGAAACAGTGAAAGGTGGAGACACTTGGAGGATGGAGAATTGACCAGATTGATAGTTTATTGTTTAAACCACAGTGGAAGGAGACTCACATCCTGCTGCAGCTAAGGGTTATTTGGATTATTCTGGTGATAAATCAAAGATTTTTTATTTGACCACTTCGATTTCTTTTGTGCAAAATAAGAAATATTTTAAAAGAAGCAAATAAGAAGAAAATAAACATTTTATTGCCTAAAATGCAACAACATTGCAATTCTTTAGTAAACACTTGATCATTTGTAGCAAAGCATCTACAGCTAAAAATACTTCTAACATGAACATGTGAAAAACTCAGATCTTTCTGCTTGACTTAACATCAGTTCAGTGTAGGGATGATCTGTTCACTGCTTTTTGAATTTTTTACAGAATTAAAAAGAACCAGGTGAATCCAAAACTCCCCCCACTTGCCTGTGGTGGCGCTCTACCAAGAACCACTGAAAGAAACAACATGAAAACCTCTGAAGAAGACACTCAGCGCAACTTTCTTTTTCACAAAATGGAAACAAACATGGCGTTAGATTTTAGTGATTGTATGATTTATTTTTTGTCTTTGGCAAAAGGCAATGAGCCATTTATCCCGCTAGTGCTAGCTTAGCACGTTTGTTTTGGTTGTACTTACCCAGAATGCCCTGCTCTGTTGTCCACTTCCTGCTTTTGGAGAGATCACCTAGGTTTGTAGGCAGACCAGAGTTTGCTTTTTTGGTCTGCATCAGTTTGATAGCATTCACACTTTTCCACAAACGAAGTGGAGTTTAAATGCAAACGGACTGGAGTTCAGTCTGGCTGAGGTTTTTTGTTAAACACAAGAGAAATCCTAAAACCATTCAAATCTGACACCACTCCATTCCATTTCCATTTCATGTAGTTTTACTCAGTGTCTTCTTCAGATGTTTTTATGTTGTTTCCTTCAGTAGTTCTTGGTAGAGCGCCCCCACAGGTCAGCTTTTATAAATAAAAATCTTCTGTTAGGACATTAATTGTAAAAGGAATCAAAAAATCATCCCTATTGGTGTTTTGATTTTTGTGAAGCACTATTTATGTACACTGAAGTACTTCTGTGACAAAGAACAAATATGTGGAAAATAAAACCAGATATTTTTTGTCAAATTTGGATCTCTATGATAAAACAGACTTTTGAACAGATTCCCAGATAAATGTTTCTGTATCTGACTCATCAATAATCGCATTTCTGAGCCAAAGGGACAGAAAGTCCTCATTTGCGATGGCTACGTGTGCAGAAAACTCATTAATAACGTGCAAAGATGCATCCACATGAAGAAAGCTTCTCAGCATCTTTTCCCTCCAAACAAAACAGAGCTTCAGCTTTACAGTCTGAGAGCCTCGAAATGTTGCGTGTGCCAACTAATGCTGATGAAAACGCACATTCGTGAAACCTCATCCGCCGGTTTCAAAACCTCTTACGCCATTAATGCGGTGTCTTCTCAACATTTACAGACTCCATGTCTCTTACTGTATCTAGTAAATTTCCTGAGGTATACAAAGTTGTTAATTTGTTTTGACAGTGCAGGATCTAGTTTCTGATAAAAGATCCACATTTCAGCCAAGTAATACACGACTCGTGCAGCGGTGCCTCCTACTTGGCCGCGCTCGATAAACAGAACAGTGTTATTTCTGGTTCAGGTTTGCAAGATGTCAACGAAAACTTCTAAATAGATGTTCGGTTGTGTGACAAAGGCAGGTTGTAAAGTGAAAAGGAATGATTTACCCTTAATGTGCATGTGGAAAAAGTGAAAGCAAAGATGAGTCTCAGCAACAAGGCAGCAGCTCACAGAAGTGGTGGTTAGCACCACTAAATGAGGCCTATTAGCAGCTTTTATGTGTGCAACAACTCATGCATATCAGACAACTGTGGTTAGCTCAAACACAATCGACCTCCCAGGGGCCGCCGTTTCAAATAAGCAGGAATCATTTCTTTTCAAGCGGTGCCAGGATCTCTGATAAAAGAAAAAACACAAGATGATTTTTCCTAAAAAGCAAGGAGAACAAAAGAAGAACTATAGTGCACACAAAAAGAGGAGTGAAATCATCAGATCATAAATATCCCATAGTGTCTGTGGTACACTTATAACTGGAGTATGTACAGCCATTAATCTTTGCCCTGCGTTGCCTTTGATGTCTGCTGTTTTATTTGTGGATACTTGCTGCTGAAATGAAACACAGAGACAATAATCAGAACCTTTTAAGAATAGATTTTTCATTCACGAGATTCCAGGACAGATCGAGTCCTTAATGGTAAATAAACTAGAAGATTAAACATTCTTTGTTATAAGAAAGAAAGTCCTCAGTGAAAGGTGAATCATGTTACAGCAGATTATTTTATACACAAGAAGTAAATTGAAGGCCGATACAAAGGTGCTGAAGCTGGTTTGTTCAAAGAGCAGTTTTTCATTTCATATAGAGGAATATATGAAAGATGCTTTCTGAGTCTTTTCCTGTTATTTCATCTGAGTTGGACTTTTTTTGTTTTCTTTTGTGTTTAGTTTCTTTCTGACTTCAGAGTATCTGGTCAGAGTAAAGCAGCATCCTGGATGATGTTTCCTTTCCAACAGATTTAACGTTTCTTCTCGATGGCGTCCATCTGACTCCGGAGTCCAAAACTTCTTTACTTCTTAAGCATTCACTGTTTGGTACCGCTCAGTGTTCCTGAGACACTAAAGTCTCGTTTTCTCTGATCAGAACGGATCAGTGCAGTTCGGCTGCTATTTTATGGCCCTCATATCCAGGAGTGTTTTCTCTGTCAGTTGGACTCTAACTGGGCCCAAACGTAAAGTCATAGTGCGACGGTAAACGTGACGAACTGGCAGGTCTCATTCTTGTCATAAACTATGACGTTTTGTCCCCCAGTCAGTGGACTGTGTTGAGTAGCTTTGCCATATTATCTTCCTTTGGCTTCTTCCTCCCTGAGTTTCAGTCATATTAGTTGAAGTCTTGTTTCATTGTGATTATCCAACATTTTCATCGAGTCTTCTGGTTTTGTTCTGTGGTTGGTTCACACATTTTCCACAAAAACACACCAAGTCTGGGACACAGAATCTTTCTGTACGGTAAAACTGACTGGACATTTCGGTGAAGTTTATGCTCCCAGATAATAGTTTGAACACATGGATGCAGAACTTGTGCGGATCATCACTTCTGTTCCTGATATCTTGGCTGATTTCTTTTGTCTCCCATGATGTCACACAAGCAAAGAAGTTTGCAAAGCCATCAAGACATAACGTTCATGAAAGTTTATTTTACTGCTCCTGTTTTTCTGTGTGTAGTTGCTTTGTTTACTCTACAGTCATTTGTCGCAGCTCTTCTTTGTGCGTAAATGGTTTTCTACGTAAAACCGACCCTGTCATTTGACAGTGAACATGCATTGTGCGTGTTGGAGCAGAGGAAAGGGGGAAGGGGCGAGCTGTCTGTTTAGAAGAGCGGAGAGAAGAAGGATGTCTCCAACCTCGACTGTGGCGTCCCTTTGTTGTTCCTAAAATCAAAACAAAAAGAGGAAGAGGACGAGAGGGGAGGGGGGAGAGAAAGAAGACAACAATGAAGTCTGCTCTGTGACAGAGACATGATGTCACGTCAGTGGAGTCCAGGCTGTGGGAGTGGGAGGTAGTTTGGCTGGGTGGAGTCACGCCTCTGTCCCCCTCCTCCCCATGAGCAGCTCCTCTTCTTCTCCCTTTCTTCCAGTGAATGAACCTTGGGAAACACAATGAGCCGGCCTCGCAGCTCCACTTCCGCTCATCCGTCAATTGAAACAGTGAGATTTCCAGGTCATTCATTCATGCCGGGTCCCGGCTGAGCCGCGCTCGCAGAGAGCGAGGGAAGCCTGGTAAACGATCGGCCTCCGGGGACCGCCTGGGAGCCTGAGTGTGTGTGGGAGGGGCCACAGGTGGGGAAGACACAGGAGGAGGACGGGGATTTGTGAATGAACAGATGAAAACAAATTGCTCACGTTACACTTGGAAAAAAATCTGCCAAGTTGAAGGAAACAATTTTGGCAGTTCTGGTCACTTTGACAGGAGAGGATTCTGCTCTTACTCAAAACTGGAAACTTGAACGTCGACTTAAAATACAATATTAAACTTTTTATTAAGGACACCTGATTTCCCTTTGGCAGCTGTTTTAACTTGTGAATTACTTTAAGAACATTTGGGTTGTAAATAACTTGATGCCCTAAAAAGATCCATTTAAACTTCTCAACTTTTTAATGTTGTCAAGTCACAACCACGAACTTTAACCTTTTCATGAAGGTTTTATGCAACAGGTCAACACAAAGCAGTGAATAATGGTGACTTAGGAGTTAAATCTTACATGGCTTTCACATTTTTCCAAAGAAAAGTTTTAAAGGTGGAACGTGAACTTAGCTTATCCCTGTTGGGGTGTTGGAGTAATTAAGTTGGGGTGTTACTCCATATTCCTGATTTTAAAACTGCTTCATTTACACTTCCCACCCTGAGGTACATGTTGGTTTGGTCTGGTCCAGGTCTCCAAGCTGTTTTTCCTTCCAACATTTAACATTGTTAAATTAGCAAAGGAAGTACACTTTGACATGCGAGGTCATCGTATTAGTTTTAATTTGAATGGTTTGTGTTTCAGCCTGCTCTGGCATTTCCTCTCTTGCAGACACCTCCCGCTTGATTAGGAGGAAATATCTCAGCTTTATAAGCAAACCTGCACAAATTCAACCCATCCAAACTCACACTGAGTTGTGTAGAAACACCTGGGCCGCTGCTGTTGCAACAAGAATTAGCTCACAGGACTTCAGTTCTATTAATAGCCTAAATTAGCTGCAGTGCATGATCAGGCACAGACTGGGAATCTGAATCCCAAAGCTTTTCAGACTAATTGGGAGCAGGCGGGCGGAGAGGGAGCAGCGGAGCGAGCCACCCTTTGAGCGGCCGTCGCTAAATGCAGAACAGCCTCGCATTTCAGGAGGAATCAGCTCAGAAATGGGGTCGCTAGTTCTCTCCATTCCCATCATGCCTTTTCCAATTTGCAGAGCAGAGAAGCTCCCATCTCCGCTTCACAGCAAGCGGCAGCATCAACACTGTGCTCAATTAGGTCTACATGGAGTGAGGGCCGGGGGATGGCTTGGTGTAAATAAATAGTTAGTAAGTAAGAGCTTGCATGACTTTAGGGTTTTACTTGTGTGTATCTCATTTTCTTGATTGCTTACAGAGTCAGCTGGCTTCTGCAATTGCTTGGAATATTCCACTATCTTCACCGGGAGAGAGGAGGAAGAGGAGGAAGGAGCCCATGACTGATTGCTGTAGGTTTTAAACAATAGGGAGACACTTGGGCAGAGAGGCAGGAGATTACAGACAGACAGACAGACAAATAGAGAAAGCTGCATGGATCCTTCATGGGAAGGTTCCAGTAATCGTTGGAGTTTATTATCTTGCTGCAGGAAATTGTACCCTTTGCCACCCACAAGCACTCAATGGTAACTATCAAGTTAAACTGCCAAAGTGAAACATTGTGACAAAGCCTCCTTTTAGGGATGAGGGATGACAGAGACGGGGCCGGGGCGGGGGGGTCAGGGCCCGTCCTCTGGGAGTAGGAGGGGCGGTGTCGCCGCTTGGAGCCGCTGAAAGCAGCACAATGAGGCCCGGATCGGGTTCGCCTGTTTGACAAATGGATCTCCTGCTGCGATCGTGGCAAGCGTAAGAGCTCTTATCTGTTACGACGAGGACAGAGATAAATGCCAAACATGTAAACAGGAATCTTTGCAGCATAAAAAACAACAGCTGATGTCTCTGTCTTATGTTCTGCACTATGCAGAAGTTCAATTAAAACACCTCAAATTTCCCTGTTTCCTTTCTAACCAGAGGAACTTTTTGTCTCTAGACTAGTTTTAATTTATGTTTTCTTTGATGACAAGAGGTGAGGTTATGCAGCATGTCCTTATATGATCTCAGGAGAAGTGGAGGACAAAGGAAGAAGTGAGGAAATCCATTTCCAACAATCTAATGCTGTTTCCACACCTGATGGTCCGGTAGACGGATCAAAACTGGATCATTTGTTCTTTATCCACACTGCACTGAGTCAAACGATCCAAACTATTAAAACATTTTCCTTACATTTTGTGAAGAAGGAAGTTTCACTCAGTGTTTTCTTCAAAGGTTTTTGTGTTGTTTCCTTCAGTGGTTCTTGGTGCAGCGCCCCCACAGGCCAGGAAGGGAACAGGTTTTTCTAAGGGTTTGGATCGTTTGACGCAGTTCAGTGTGAAACAAAACCACAGCAGCTGAAAGTGTTACAAATGTTGTAATTTTGTTCCCCCATTGAACCAGGTCTACCAGACTATTAGGTTTAAAAACACCCTAAGAGTGAAAGGACTGTAACTGAGTAGAAAAGATGCCAAAGAAAAAGAACCATCAGAAGGCTTGGAGATCTATTTTTCAAGATCACTTTAAAAGATTACAGGAAAGCCGGACTGCTTGAAAGTAAACCATCAATAAACATGAAGAATTTAAGAATTTATATACTAATTTAATTACCCAAACTTCTAGTTGTGAAGCTACATAAACCGCCAGCCGCATGTCTGTGGTCATGGTGACTGAGCAGCTGAAAGAGCGATGCCACTTTTCCCCTCAAACAAGTCAAAACCCTCATTGCTTTTGACGTTCAGAGGAGTCTTGGCAAAATAAACCTGAACTTTTTTTGTTTGTATTTAATCACTTTCAACGGCCCAACGTATACAGACGTAAATTAAAGGAGTCAACACCTCAGGAAGGTCGACTCTAATGCAGTTAGGAGATATTTTGGGGAGTAAATTTGCTAGAAACAAAAGATTTTTTTCCTTTTTTCATATTCAAAAAGAAACTATTAAAGAAGTAAATAAAGAGTGAAAATGAACAAAAATCCAAAGGTTCGGACCTCACACTGTGTTTTCTGGAGTTTTTGACTCACATGCTGATTTAAGGAGGTTGGCGTCAACAAATCCACCCAGAGCGCAGCGCCTCGCCTCACACAGGCACACTTTATTTAATGTCTGACCTGTTTTGACAAATCTGACCACGAAGCGAGCGCGGCCTCTCAGCGGTTGACGAAAGCACACCCTTTGAACTGCAGAACCACCGTCCCTGACTTACTTTCACCAATAAAACCGCTCACAAATCTTCAATCCAGGCCTGTAAATCAGGGTGAGTGCTGATCAAAGCGTGACTGTGAATCTTACATGACATACGCTGCATTCCTCCCTAAACACATTCACATGCTGGACTCCAAATGCAGCACTTGTTTGTTGTCCCCCCTCCATTCCTTGCCTGAAGCGCACAACTTTAATTTTCAGCGCCCACATATGTCAGATTTTATGGCCTGCTGGATGAAGGTGAATTTCAAACATGTTTTGTCAGTTAAGCCTAAATTAGAGTCAGTTATTAGAGCAAATTAGAGAAATCAAAGGTCTGGGGGAAATAAATTTGACTTCTTTTATCATTTTAGCAGAAAATCAGATCTTCTTTCTGAAATGATTTTTCCTCTTTTAGATTTTGTATCTTTTTGATGACCCCTTAATCATCAATTAATCACCCTTAATTGATGATTAAGGGTCATCAATTAAATTCTAAAGTTAACCAAAAACAGCCGGAGTGAACACAAAAAGTACTTTTTAAATGATAATTTTCTTCAGATGGTAAAGAAAGCAAACCAACTTGATTCTTTATGGAAAATAACTTCCTCCATTACAACCACTAATTTGGCAGAATTGTTTTGATTGAGCCTCTCTGGCGGGTTGCTTACAACGTTCACGTCACACACCTGTTTTTAGGCACCGAGAGCCTTCATGCTGTCAGAGGTGCAGCCGCACCTGCATGAGCCACAGCAATCAAAAACTAATGAGTCGACTGTTTTAATCATGTGACTAGAAACACGATGAAAAACGTCTTTCTGAAACATACAACTCAATCCAATCCCTTCAAAATTCTAAATCTATATTTATTTATTTATATTTTAGTTGGACGGATGAATTGATTCTCCCTCAGGATTTTCTACAGGGTTGCACCGGTTGCAGTTTTCTGGCTGATCACCAATTACTGACCTTTGAAAACTGGTCCTGCTGGTCCCTTTCTGGGGCTGAAATGTTGCTAAATATAGCAGGACAGTTAGTGAGTTGGTAACAGTGAGTGACTATTGTTACCTACAAACGTGCAGACATGACCTGGTGGGCCGGTCCATCAGAGGTCACAGAGGTCGATTTTAAGACCTTTACTGAGGCGGTAGATCTGTGGATAAAATCTGCTTCACATATAAGTATCGGTCGATCGGTTGGCTGATCAATCAGTGCTGCCCTAATTTACCTCCACCATGTTGATTGTTGGTATGACATTTTTACACCAAATAGATACAAGATACATCACTTACAAAACGTTCCACTTTTTCTCATCAATTTACAGAATATTTTGCCAACGCCTTCGGAGATATTTCTTTGCATGTTTATGTTTTAATGATATTCATTAAAACATTTGTCTCTTATTAAGAGACAAATGGTAGTATCTATAGTATCTATAGTATCTATGAACTATAAAGAGAAATTACTTTTCAGATACAACACAAATCCATAATGCTTGGAAGATGATCATCAAGCAACTGTTAGTTACTTTGCCTGTTTCCTTCTTTCTTTCTCTATTAACAAATGTCAAAGGGATCTATTAACTAAATTTGTAATTTTGATCAAAACTACCAATTCGGAGCGTCCACTGATTATCAGGAAATATCATCCAATATCCTGTGAATATTCCCCCGGTGAGGTTTGGTTATAAATAGTAATTCATGAAGAATTAAGTTCAGCTCTAAATTTCTCAAACAGTAAACCTGCACACAGGAGAGACACAGACAATTGATTCTTAATGTCGTGTTAAACAGTCACCATAGTAACAGATTGACTGGATTTCTAATGTAAATATACACACACATCTAAATACGCTGTCTTATCATCTATATATTCACATTTCATTTTGTTCTGTAGCTGAACAAAACACAATTTCTTCAATATTTTTTACTTTCCTTTATTTCTTCATTTCAGTCTTTTCACAAACTAATAAGCACATGGATATTCACACCCTTATCAGTAAAGGGTGTGAATATCTCCAAT
Source organism: Brachyrhaphis roseni (assembly GCA_903066815.1). Lineage (NCBI taxonomy): Eukaryota > Metazoa > Chordata > Actinopteri > Cyprinodontiformes > Poeciliidae > Brachyrhaphis > Brachyrhaphis roseni. Next base: position 123,111 of record CAEFZY010039391.1, read on the forward strand.
GTCTCTGTAACTGAAGTCACCTTGTTGGATCACTTCCTGTTATCTTTGAATATTCTTTAACTTGTAAACCTCTAGGACAAACAGCAATCATCACAAAACGCTCTCACAGAAAACACAGCAGTAAAATTGAATCAAATCTACTCTTCTTCCTCACTCTGAGACTGTAATGACGTAGATAAGCTGGTAAATGATTTTCAGTCTAAAATTTCAGATGCTAGGGAGGCTTTCTTTGCAGATGTCATAAACAAAAACATCAACAATGCTCGAGTTTTATTTGCAACAGTTGACAGGCTCACAAATCCTCCTATGACGTTACCATCTGAATTTCAATCTAATGCCTGTAACCAGTTTTCTAACTTCTTTTCAGAAAAAATAGAAAAAATCAGAGGATTAATCTGCACATCGACTATAAAGCCAGGACCACTGCTGAACTCAAACATAACTAATGCAGGAAAAATGACCCAATTTCAACTACTTAATTATAAAACCTTAGAAGAAATTATAAGTCAATTAAGCTCAAGCTCCTGCTGTCTGGATGTTTTACCCACACATTTCTTTAAGAAGGTCCTGCCTGTTATTGCTAATGATCTGATCCAAATAGTAACTCATCGCTCGCATCAGGCGTTTTCCCTCAGACTCTTAAAACAGCTGTAATCAAACCACTGATAAAAAAGAATAATCTAGACAAATCACTACTGCAGAACTACAGGCTGACCTCTGACCTCTAACCTCCCATTCATCAGCAAAGTTATTGAAAAAACTGTGTGTAAACAGTTTAATAGTTTCTTAACAATAACCAACCGCTTTGACTCCTTCCAGTCTGGTTTCCATGGTTACCACAGCACAGAGACTGGCCTAGTCAAAGTGTTCAATGATATCCATGTAAATACAGACTGTGGAAGAACCACAGTGCTGGTTCTGTTGGACCTCAGTGCAGCTTTTGACACTGTGGACCATGACATATTACTGAACCGACTGGAGAGTTGGACGCAGCGGCTTCTTATGGACCACGCCCACTTTACCCCATCGGAACCGCTCACATGAAAACTATTTGTTTAGTAATGTGTATATTTCTATACCACTACATAAATATTGAATAAGAGGGGTCCTAGGATTGAACCTTGGGGTACCCCACATGTGACCTTTGACCTCTTTGATGAGAAGCTTCCAATTGAAACAAAGAAATCCCTGTTCTTTATGTAAGATTCAACTCCAGTCACCAGGTGACCTTTGACCCCATCCAATCACTGAATAAATGCTTAGAACAGATAAATGCGTGGATGTGCCAAAACTTTCTCCTGCTAAACAGAAACAAAACTGAAGTTATTACTTTGGACCTAAAGAGGAGCGATCTAGAGTCAATGCTCAGCTTCAGCTATTACAACTAAAACCTACCAATCAGCCCGAAACCTGGGAGTAGTGATGACCTCTGACCTGAACTTTCAGAGTCACATAAAGACAGTTACAAAGTCGGCCTTCTATCATCTAAAAAACATCTCCAGGATTAGAGGATTAATGTCTCAGGCAGATCTAGAGAAACTCATCCATGCATTTATCTTTAGTCGCATTGATTATTGCAACAGTGTCTTCACATGTCTGTCCAACAAATCAATCAAACAGCTACAGCTGATCCAGAACGCTGCCGCTCGCGTTCTCACTAAA
>CAEFZY010039397.1:0-10835 GCA_903066815.1 Brachyrhaphis roseni
GAGTATTTTTTGAGTGTGCGTGGCTATTTTTTGGAGTATGCGAGAGGTTTTGGTAGTGTGTGAGAGACAAAACGTAAATTTTGTCCTAAACGGCCCCTCATATTAATCACCGCCGATGGCTGCTATGAAATCTCATTACCCTCATCATTTGTACCAGTCGGCCCGATTCTCGTTTTCACGCCTCGGCCTGTGTGCTCGCTGTTTATCTGCACCTAGAGCTCTCGTCTGCTCGTGTGTACGAGGCTGTGCATGTGCTGCCGTTAGACGGAGCCACAGAATCTGAGGGGTGAGGATGGTGGGGAGAGGCGGGGAGTTCTGGGGGAGGAGGGACCGGCGGGAGAGGGAGGGGTCAGCTGTTTCTGCAGTGAATAAACAAAGATGATTCACAGATAAATAGCCGTGAATACTGAAAGTGCCTCCAACAAGGTGTTTTCATAACAGCACCACAGGAGGTCCTGACATTCAAGCAGCAGCCATGTACAATGAGCGAACACGCTGCGCTGTCATGCTTTAACATGCTTACACGTCTCTGTAGGCTGGCAATCCTGCAAACAATAACAATCCAGCAATGAAAGCATATCGGTAAAGGCTTTTTTTTTTATTATTTACACAGCAGGGACTGTCAAAAGTTTGCACACCCCTGATCTGATATTGAAAAATTACATCTTTTTTTTTTTTACATTTAGCGTGACGTCAATTCTGTAATATTTAGCTAAAGCACTATTTTATTAGAAGAAAAAGTAAAAAAAATAAAGTAACTGTAATAACCTGGTAGCATAAGTACCCACATTTTAAGCAAACATGTTGATTGAGTTTCATTACTGAGACACTGTCCCACATCATTGCTAGTTGAACTTTGCCAATATTTTCCCAAATCCATCCAACTGTTAGGACATCTCCTGTCCACAGTCTTCCATGAGTGAGCTGGGAGACCTTCTGCCAGATTTAGTTTTGAAAATTTTGGCTACAGATTTCCAATTTTGTTGAGTTGCGTACGAGCTGTGACTTAATGTGATGCTGGACAAAGAAATTCCTCTCCATACTTATGTATAAAAACAGTCACCTACACCTAGTTAGTTTTGCGGTCAAAACTAACTCTTGTTACATCCATTTTGCAATTACGGTCAGCTCCATAATGGGTCTATACATATTAGGTCTAACGCCAGACTCTCTTTAAATGTTGCATCTGAGCTTAGCAACAGTAGACTGTCAAGAGCCTCCCATGCCCCTGGATTTGTAGCTTCACCTGCGGTTTTGCCTCAAACTGCACGGATTGAATTTTAGAGAGTTTTTTATGTGCAGCAGAGCATCATAGTAAGTTTGAGGGGGTTTGGTGGGTACATAACCGAGACATTTGGCAATAACATAAAATATAACGAAAATCAATACAACGCCCCTTTCCTACAGCCTCAATATCAGCAGCAGACTTCAATCAGCCTCGCTGAAACACGGTCAACAAAAAGTGAGCACTGAGGGGCTTTATGAGGTTACCATTTATTACTGTGCTCTTGTTATTAGATTATACAGCTGCTGCTTTTATTATGTTCTCTGCTTTTATCAGTTAAGTCTGTCGGTCTCATGTCGTTTCAAGGTTTATATAACTCCAGACGAGGGGGTTTAAGCCAACGGTTGAGCGACAAATAAATACATGGGGGATCTACTGTAGGTCTACCACATTGTTTCGATGCCGCACCTGTCAAAGAAGCGCCCTCCTCGACAGCAGCGGCGGCAAACGACGAGGAAGACAGAGATGCTGACCAGCGTTCCTACCAGAAAGACAGAGAGGATGACCAGGAGGAGCACATAGCCATCCGGCTGCTCCTCGGGCTCAAGTGCGATCTCCTGAGGTAAAAACACAAAAAGGTACAGAGATGTTAAAATGCCTTTTATAGGCTAGACAATGCTGCTTGTGTCTGTCTGAAACAAATCAACTTCAGAGGGAAAAAGTCTATGTTTCCAGTAATGTCACACTTTAACACGCACAGCAGCTCGTGAATCCTTGCTGTTGCCAGTTAAAATTGTGTTGATTCATATTTTTCAGCACAGGTCTTTGTAGCAAACTGTCGCTTTAGGCCTGTACATAGCTTTTTGAGGTTTTTAAACAGATTGCACTTAGTGTTTGGACTGATAAGCGGTTAGGGGTTTGAGGAGCTCTTCCGCTAAGAGGCAGCATGATACCGTAAAAAAGTATTATCGTATGAAAACTTTAAATGACACAACATAATTTATTTGGCTTAAACCAGAAAAGCAACAGATGTTCCTACAGTTGCTTAAATAATATTAGGACATATTGGTTATAAGAGGCATAATCATATTACATACAACAGTGTTTTTTGTTTTTTTTGGGGGTGAGTTGTTATCTTCATATTTTTTAATCAATGTTATTTTGTGCAGACCATCGGGGAACAAAATCTACAGCTTATCCTGCTTCAAGCACTGACCTTGTGCCATTCAGATTGATGGAAAGAAAGTTAATATCACATTAAAATGTTTACAAAGGATGAGTTTTATCATCTGGAGAACAATGCCAGAGCGCAGCTCCACTACAAAAAAGGCGATATTTTTCAAAAATGCAGAAGAGGAGCAGAAAGAGAGCTCACCTCAAGCTGGCATTTAAAAACTCTGCTCAGCCTGCTTGTGTATTTTAGTATTATAGGAAGGTGTTTTATAGTTTACTGAAGGTATTAATATGCTATAGGTCTGACCTATTACTTTTAGAAGCCCTCTAGACTTCTGATGTCTTCAGAGAAAGTTTCTCTCTTACTGCTTATTATTAAATATTCAGCTCACAGTGAGGAATCATTCATTAAATACAGACATTTGGAACAACGTTCCCAAAGACCTCAGTAGAGCTTTTGGGGGTTTATGTTTTTAAAAGCAACTTAAAGACTTTTTATCCTTGCTTTTGGTTACAGTTTTGTAGTTATTTTTAGTGTATTGTTGTAATTGATTACATTTTAGCTTACTCTACGATTATTTGGCTCTATTGCATTTTTAATTTGAATTGCCTCATGAAAAAATTTTATTTTTAGTGCTGCATTTTTTTGAATGCTATTGTTTGTATATAGATTATCTTTCCACTTCACTTCTGTGTTTATATTTGCTCTGTTTATATGCAGCGTTTTGCAATGTCCTATAAGTTCAGTAAGACAGCCACCTGCCTTCTGTAAGCAGTGCATATTTTTATGCACAAAACATAACTTTCTGGAAGTTCTCTGGGATAACTGAACTTGTCTTCTTAATTTTACTCACCAAAACTAAACCATACTTTAATATTTTAGCTAGCAAGGAGGAGCAACCATATAGCTTTGCTATTTTCTGCAAAGTAAGCTAGAAGGTGACAAACAGATGTTAACCCTCAAATTGCACAAAATTGTTTACTTTGCAACATGAGAAGCTTTAACAATAGAGCCGATTTATGGCTGCTTCCCCCATAACAGCAGCACCATGCAGTTTAAAAGATTGATTTTAAGCCCACTGGTTGGTTGGCTTGCATAAACTAAATCTATATATACAACTGTCTGAACGATCAATAAACTCCAGGAACTATTAACCTGTCTAAGATTCATGTTAGCAATGGGAGAAGAAGGAGTACAGCTGAGGGCATAACCCACACACGAGCAGCACAGGTGGATGCCACAATTAGCAGCTTTTTGTTTCACACGCATTTAAAGAAGGAGGACAAAACAATTCCAGTTTAAACCAGTTTAATTATTTTTCTCCGGAGTTCTCTATGCTACGCTACACTGTTCAATGTCTGGATAAGTGCAGTGAAATACTTTAATATAGATGTCCAAATGTGCCCATATAAAGCAGAGACATCGTAAAACTGATACATTTTTCAAATACTTGCATTCACACTGAATTCTGAAGTCTAAAGGACAAACAAGATGTAGATAAAGCAATGCTGTGCTGAAGAATCTACCAAAACAGTTAGCAACTAAGATTGTATTTCGCATTATATGTAACATTATTGCCATGTCCCCAGAATCATCACAAAGTAAGAGAAATGTGGAAAAAAAAATACTTGTGGTATTCTGCAGAAAGCCACAGCATAAAGAAGGTCATTACTTCAGCAATTATGAGAAAGACTTCCCAACATGATTATAGCTCAATTTCAGCTGAATTTCAGTTTCTCTGAAAATTTACGTAACAGTTACTTTTTTTTTCTTTTTTTTTTTACAGAAATGCATGAACTCAGTATCTGCACTCAATATTTGGTTGGGAGCTCTTTTGCATAAATTACAAAAGTGGTACCTTTGGCAGTATGGGTAGGCACTAAGTTCTGCTAGAAAATGAAATTTCATTTCTAGAGCTTCTAATAAAGAGAGGGAAGCGTAAAGTGCAATAAACGTTCCTGGTACATGGCTAAAGTTGAGAAAAACTCAGTGAACCAACACCAGCAGGTGACATGGCTTTCTACGTTTGACTGTGGAAACGACACATTGAACGTAAAGAGACTGATTCTTTAGATCGCCACTCTTCTTCCAGGCTGTGGGGCATTGGGAATGCTCCCACTGTAAAATGACAAATTTTCTTTCATCTGAAAGTTGGACTTTGGACCGCCGAGCAACAGTTCAGACGTTTTTCTTTTTAGCCGAGGTTAGATGCTTATGACATTGACTCTGGTTCAGGAAATGCAACAGCTGTACCTCAGGCCCCGAATACTGTATGAGTGCATTTGGTGGCCCTTGAAGTGCTGACTGCAGCTTAAATGTATTTCTTGTCAATCTCAACCAAACACATAAATATGCTTTTGCTTATCGTCCTAGTATCTTTTGCATCATACCTTTTCCTTCCTTTTAGCTTCCCAATAAAATTCTTGTCTTCTGTCTCCCTTATCATTTGTTTATGTTATAACATGATCATTAAATAACATTTTTGTATGGAAGATGCCCGTCTATTGATTTTATGTAATATTCAAAGCGGACTTTAGGTTTTTTTATTACCTATGTCAGGATTCTCTAAAAACTAACAGAAATAATTGTCAAAATGCACACGTGGGTGTGCAAATAAACTACCTGAGTTTCAATTGATTTAGAAAACAAAAATCTCACTTTTTAAATGATGTTTTCATTATTGAGGTCTACCTGTATGAACATGGCAGACTTTTGGATATCAGACTGACAATCTTTGAGCTCTGTAAGAGACAACACAACAAGTGTTAATGTCTGACGTCACGCCATAATTTCTCTGCAAAGGGAAATTAAAGCTGAGATTAGATCAGAGATTTAATTATATCAGACCCAGGTCAGGATGTTCTCTATTAGCCAGTCAATCGACCAGAAGAGAATATGAGGGGAAAGTATGGCTCTGGTGCTGATCTGCGTGCCACACACACACACACGCGCATTTAATAGGAAGTTTGAGAACAAAGTTAGTGGTGAAAAGCAGACTTACTGTGGAGTTTTCTGGTAGGATGTTCCAGACGGTAGACTCATTGCTCATGGTCCTAGCCAGCTAAACAGTCCCCCTGAGAGACAACGCAAGCACACAAATGCACAAAGGAAGCGCCTGTCACTGGAAGTCAGTCACCAAATGTGCTGTTTTGTCCAGGGGAATAAACCCAGGCATGTCAGCCAAAAGCAAGCTGACAAGATTGTGTTTACAAGCTCTCTAGAATGTAACTGGGTGCTATAATTTGTAGATTTTAAGGCCAGTTGAAAATCAAATCTATCCTGGAAACAAGAGGAACACTGCAAAAAAAAAAAAAAAGAAGGGACAGAATGGGCTAATTATCTGGGTTTTTGGAAGTGCCCAGGCACTGAAATGGCTTTTGTAAATTGAAGCATTAACTCTTCGGCTGTACACCACCACACATAGTTTTGGATCAGCCTGACAACTGAATCTATTCCCCATATATCCTCTTGCACAACAGAGAGAAACAGCAGCTCTTTCAGCACTGCTGGCTTGTATTTGCTCTTCCAGATCACACCCTTTAATACTGCTACTGCTGCATCAAACACCCACACATACACACACACGCACGTACGGATGAAGCTACTCACCCAGCGAGGAAGAAGCAACATGCCAGCAGCATTCAGCTCTTCTTGTTTGCCAGTCAATCACTGCAGCACTCAACTTCAGCAACACAATCCTTAATCTGTTACCTAGTTCCCATCTGACTTCCATACACTTGTAAGCCATCTAAGAAAGAATGGTTTGCTTTGCAGTATATTGCTGCACCACATCCTGCTTTCTGCCAGCCCAGTGATCTTACCCTGATGGAGGGCAGCGCGCAGCAGCAGAAGCAGCAGCAGCAGCAGCAGCTCTGGATTTGTGTGTGTGTATGTGTGTATGTGTTAGGCTGTATAGCTCAGGACTCTCCTCCTCAGCTCCCTTGCTGCATCCTCAGCTGACTGAGCCAGAGCGGCAGTGCTTCCCCCTCAGGACCGGCCCGCTGGCCTCGAAGCAACGGGACGAAAGCGCCACATGTCTGGCAACAGGCAAAGAAATAAGAAAATCATTATGTTATTACGCTATTGACATGATTCAGTTACCCGTATTCAACAAATACAGTAAGATAATTTTGAAGATTTCTTCTATTTCTCCTGATGACTTGGTGAAGGGTTGGAATTTGATCAGCTCTGATTGGCTAATTAAATACTAAAAATGAGTTGTTGTTTTTATTATTATTGTTGTTGTTATTTCTGTGCAGTAAATGAATCAGAAGTAATAACTTGCAAGTTTTAATCTATCACTGCACCTACCAACAGCAAGTATTTTTGATACTTTTCTTAGTTTAATAACAAACACAAAGATTAGGACGTGAAAACTAGAACAACTGTATTGTTTTGTTTTTTTATTTATTCATTCATTTTTATTATTATTTAGCTAGCTTCATCGAAGAAGCTGAAGCTAATTTTCTTTGAAGTTTTATAGTCCTGGTTGAAACCTAAATCTTCCGGTCAATGAAAAATTGGCGGATCGGACAAGAAATTGGTGATTGGTGCATCACCATGGGAAGGAACGAAAACTACTTTAAATACAGCATGATAACAATAACAATAACTTCCATCACCTGGTCTAACATGAATATGACAGATATTCTAGCGCAGAAATCTGGCGGGGCTGTAATAAACGTGAGTTGTGACATGAGTTTGTAAAAGAGCTCTCGGGTTTCTCTGTGTTGTAAGCCCTGAAAATAGCTCTGCTGATTAGTTGCCAAAGCAGATGGTCAGACACGGGTGACCCAGCAGTACCGTATCCTTTCACGCTTAAAATCTCAATTCCTACCAGCTGCATTACCGGCATCACACAGCGCAGCTTTCACAGCGCGTTTAGATTTTATCCCATCTTTTAGCGCCAGTTATCTTAACGCCTCCAACAAAGTAAGAAAGATAGCAGCAAGATTTCAAGAAAAAAAAAAACATAAAAATGCTCGATTTCTTTGTGATTGTGTTCTTTTTTCCTGATTTATCATTTCTGAAAGAAAGCAGACTGATGTTTTTGCTTTGAAAATGAATGAAAAACAACAACAACAACAACAACAACAAATGCACAAATGGATGCAGCGAGGCATCTTGATATTTCACAGGCGCCTTTGATTTTTATCTGTCCGGCGTTTGGCAAAACATGAGCAGCACGGCTCACGATCTGAACTGGCTGCGCGCACACACACACACACACACCCGCATAAACACACGCACACGCACCCCAAGCGGTTACGGGCAGCACTCACCTACTCGACCAGCCTGGTCCATACAGGAGGCAGAGGGGTCGAAAGCAGCAACACAAAACACTCCTGTGAGCACTTCAATGTGTTCTTTTTAAAGCTTAAAAGTATTTATGAATGAAACGCCACCGTTTGGGACACGCCCACCGCCCCGTCAGAGGCGCACCACGTGACGTAGGGAGTGAGGTAAAGGGAGTGACTGATGAAGGGTCTCTCAAATTATGCCGAAAGGCATCACAGCTGGAGCACAGCCAGAGGAAAAGACCCGGAGGCTGAACTATAAGTAGAACAGTATATTTTACACGTTTTAATTTATTTTTTTTAATCCCGTTTCATTTGATTTACACATGCAAACAAAGCCTTTAGATTATTTGGAACAATAAGATAAAAGTATGACTCCCCCCCTTATTTTAGTAAATCAAAGCATGCTCCAATATCTGCCAACTCAACCGTGTTTCTCAATTATAAAAAATAGCCTTGTGGGTCCATGCGTTGTGTTGCCAACAAAGGAATTTTGGCGCCATCACCTGGCAGCGAGAGGCTATGAGTTTGCTGTGTCCAGAATGGCTTTTGGGTCAAGGATCTCTGCAGGTTCTTCGGTAACCGTAGGGCTCCTTAGTTTCTTTATTTGACCGGTCGATTTAAATGGATAGATTTAAATGGATATATTCATTTCGCAGTTGCAAATGAATATACATTTCATTTGCAAAATATAGTGCAAATGAAATATATATTGCAAATGTATAAACATTGCTCTTTTACTCTATAAACTACTGACAACATGTCTTCAAAATTTCAAGCAAACATTTAGCATGTATTTACAGAAAATGAGAAATGGTCAAAATAACGTAAAACATGCAGTGCTTTCATACCTCAAGTAATGCAAAGAAAACAAGTTCATATTAATTTGGAAGCAACAATACTAATATTTTAACTGAGGAAGAGTTCAGAAATCAATATTTTGTGCAATAATCATGAGGTTTTCAGTAGAGTTCAGTCCAGTGGGCTCTAACTACACTACCCAACGTCCTTTGCGCGAGCACAAAGCCTTATGGGTAACCCGCAACGTCCTTGTCCTTGCGCACATCGACTACCTTCACGCTTGGGCCGGGGATATTTTTTTGTCATTCACCTGTACTTGAATAGAATAAAAACTTCCAAACATGATGGCTGCCAGGTTTCTCCGCCGGGCTCTCCCTGCGTTGAGGCAAGCTCGCTCCTACGCTGAAGCCGCCTCCGGTGCCCCGCAAATGTCCTTCACTTTCGCCTCTCCGACACAGGTATTGGTTGTCCATATTAGCTAGGCTGAAGGCCTAGCTTAGCCTGTCTGCTATTTACAGCACTTTTTTGCAATTAAAATGCATTGTCACCGGTTGCTAACCTGCATATTTATGGTGTTGTTGTGCAGATTTGAGCAATTGGACACATTTGTTGCCATTGCATCAGATGTAGAATACGTGAAAACACGGCTTAGGTCAAAGTTAGCATTGTGATGAGAGTAGCTTCGATAGCTAGCCTGGCTGTCATTCAGTGGCTTCAGCCAGTTCTGTGTCATTTGTCTTTAATCGTTACGAGGGAAGAACCTTTTCTATTAATTTAACCAACTTATTTTTTACCTGTTTTTGCAAAAAAAAAGATGTTGACCCTAAATACTTATCTTAGTTTAACTGATGTGATAAACCTCAACCTACAGAAAAAAAATGCTTGTTGATAAACTGTAACCTAGAAGTTTTTAATATATATTAAACAGTTTTAATTTGACTTGAATTTAGAATGTAAAAAAGGCATTTGTGTGGTTTTACATTTAAATCTCATTCTGCAGTGTGATTGTGCTCAATCTCTTACAGTTTGATTTGGGAAATCAAATCAACATCTACTCGTACAATTAAAAGATTAGTTCATAGGACTTTGTACTTATTAGAATTGTTGTGCTAAAACCTTTTCCATTTGACAAAGTTAAGCTCATATTGCTGATTTTTGATATGTTAAAAAAATATGTAATTCTCTCTGCATAGGATTTAAAGTGGTCTTCAAACCAGTTGTGTTTATTTGACACTTAAGATTTGGTTGAGTGCTTTTCTATTTTCTTCATTATAAGTCTATAACCTCTTATTAAGAAGGAAAGGAATTACTGAGATCTAAGCTCTCTTCTTCATGAGTGTCCTGGCCGAGATGGGCAGCAGCACAAAAGACTTTAAAAACGCTTGACATGTAGCAACCAAGACACTAAAGATAAGACTAAAGTTGCCATAAATGTCTAAAAAAAATATCATCAAACTTGGCAAAAGCACCTGTGATTTGTTGTGGATGATTTCAGGTGTTTAAAAAAAGATATGTTTTTAAATATCTTTTAAAAAATAAAATATATTTAATATAAATTCACTCAGATGTCTCGTAGTTTATATTTACAATAAATATGCAGGAGGTTGGGTTAGGATCACAGATGTGAAATTGGTTTTCAGGACCAAGAAAACACAACCGTGCTGTTGATGAGAAACAGAGCTAGACATAAAAAAAAAAAAAAATAGAGATCACAAATAATAAAAGGACTAGTAAATAAAACAATACTTGGAAAAAAAACATCTGACAAAAATAAATGTTGTTTTATATGTGTGTTTTGTCTCCCAGGTGTTCTTCAGAGAGGCTAGTGTGAAACAGGTTGACGTCCCCACACTTACCGGTGCGTTCGGTATCCTCCCGGCTCACGTACCCACCCTGCAGGTGCTCAGGCCCGGTGTCGTCACAGTCTTTAATGATGACGGCTCCTCTGCCAAATACTTTGGTAAGATCTTACTCTGTTGCTATTACACAAGCACTTTTGCCTGTATCATAAACATGTACATCAAACTATGGCAAAGTGTGGAATTTGATTACAACGTTAGGAACGTACTTAGTGATTTATATTTAAACCTCAATTATAAACAGTTGGAATTTTTTGCTTCTGGTATTTTCTTTGTCGCACTTAAATTTTTCAAGTCATCAAACTAATTTTAATACCTGAAAAGAGTAGCTTGCATATGTACAGTCTTAAATACCGTAATTTCCAGACTATAAGCCACGACTTTTGTCACACGCTGTCAACCCTGCGGCTTATACAACGATGCGGCTTATTTATGAATTTTTTTCTAACGGCCGCCAGGGGCGCTCGAGCAGAAAAGGT
>CAEFZY010039406.1:0-41071 GCA_903066815.1 Brachyrhaphis roseni
GAAGAGAAAAAAAGAAAAGAAGGAAAGAAAAGAGAGAAGAGAAAGAGAGAGAGAGAGAGAGAGAGAGAGAGAGAGAGAGAGAGAGAGAGAGAGAGAGAGAGAGAGGGAGAAAAAATGGTGGAGAAATTGTGCATGTGATAAGGAGTAGAGAAAGATTTGGATTAGTGTCATCCATCATCATTACGCTCTTCATTAATAATACTGAAAACTGCATGTTTTTTGATATTGAGCAGCCCCACCTTTTTATTTTTGTAAGACAAATAGATCAAAAGTCTAAGAAAACATCAATATTTAAAACAGGTCAATCCTAGAATGACACCTTAAGGCATACCAGATGCAAAAGTAGCAAAACTGAAAACTACTAAAATGTACTCTGCTCATCAGGGAAAGTTCCAGGGCCTTGATCTGAATGAGGAGCTGCATGTGGGTGGTTACCCCAACTACACATCAATCGTGAAAACAGCTGATATTAAGACTGGTTTTGTGGGTAAGATATAGTTTACTGTCTTTGATTACCACAGGATGGAGAAAGCTTTCGCCCATGTGAATTTTTTTTTTTTTAATGATTTTAACGCAGGCTGTATTCGTCAGCTGGTCATCCAAGGAGAGGAAGTAATCTTTAAAAACCTCGACCGCAGCTCTACTGGCGTCACAAACTGTCCCACCTGCAAAGATTATCCATGCCAGGTCAGTTTAAATCATCTAAATAAATCCTCAACATTTGTATACTCTGCATCTCGCAACTTATTTTATTTTTTGCAGAATGGAGGAACGTGTAAGGATTCAGAGGCCAGCTTGTACAGGTGCACCTGCCCCCGAGGATTCACAGGCAGCAACTGCCAGCATCACTCGTCTCTGCACTGCCACTCAGGTGAATGTGAATCACCAATAGAGCCTATTAAAAGAATATCTATTTGTATTCATTTTTAAAAGTTCAAACCTTAAATAAATGGATTACTTCTGTTTGTAACATTATGCAACTGTGACTCCCTCAGAGGCCTGCGGACCTGATGCTACTTGCATCAACAGGCCGAATGGTCTGGGCTACGACTGTCGCTGCCATCTGGGCAAGTTTGGAGAGAAATGCATGCAAGGTAAAACCAGCTGTAGGCTTCATCTTTCCTAACATGAATCCGTCAGTCCCATCCATGAAAAATCTTTTTTTTTTTTTTTTTAAACATTTGTAATTGATTCCTACCAGGTGAGCTGGTGATGACTCCACTGTTTGATGGAGATGAGTCGTACATAGCCTACCCACCCCTGACCATTGTCCATGATGACCTGCGTGTTGAGCTGGAGTTCAAACCACTGGAAAGGAATGGCCTGATGTTCTTCTGCGGCGGAAGAAAAACCAAGGTGGAGGACTTTGTGGCCGTTTCAATGGTGCAGGGTCATGTGGAGTTCAGATACGAACTCGGCACAGGTAAACACAACTTGGCACAATTTTAGTGAACAGTATCATGAGAACATTCAACACCCTGCAAAACTATCCATAGCCTTGAACTCAACATTTCTGTGCCACAAATTAAGAAGAACTTTAGTTATTTTTCACTTTTTGGATTTTTTTTTTATATTTAAGCTTAAGAGTTTTTAATCTCCCTTGACATCCAGGACAGGCAGTCCTTCTCAGTCCTCAGCCGGTCTCCCTGGGCCAGTGGCACAGAGTTGTAGCTGAGAGAAACAAGAGGTCTGGCCACCTGAGGGTGGACCAGGGCCCAGTGCAAAGGAGGATGTCTCCAGGAAAAGCCCAGGGCCTCAATATCCACACTCCAATGTACCTGGGAGGAGTGCCGAGCATGGACATCCTGCCCAAACCTGCAAATGTCACTCAGATGTTTGACGGTTGCATCGGAGAGGTGAGGATTATCTCTTTGGAAGTAGCTGAACGAAGGTTGCTGGTTATTTTTCTAGTTGTGGAAGATCAGACTTGTATACGTCTCGACTGTAGGTTTCCATCAACAACAAGAAGGTGGACTTGTCCTACAGCTTCACAGAGAGCAAATCAATTAAAAAATGTGTGGACAACAGCCCCTGTGACCGCCGGCCCTGCCTGAATGGTGGGAAATGCATGTCCAATGCAGAGTATGAGTACCAGTGTCTGTGCAAAGATGGATTTGAAGGTCAGTGTTTTAAAATACAACTTCTTAGATCTGTTTAGGAGTCGGGTTTTTGTTTTTGTTTTTGTTTAGTGGATGATTTTCATAGCAATGTGTGGGTAAAATAACATTCTTCAAATATGTAATTGCATTTTTGGCAACGAAAGGTTTATTTTCTTACTTAAAAAGGAACTGAATTATTTGGTTATTTGCATCTTTTAAAATATTTCCAATATTGTATAAAAAAAGCTTAAGTAGTTAAATGAAAATTAGGAGAAACTGGATGGTGTTTTATCTGATTAATCGATTAACCGTCAGAATAATTGATTACTAATATATTAGTTGGAACCCTACTGTCTATGTGCCAATATGTTGTTCAAGAGGTATTTCAACTGATCCTTCTGTCTCCTATCAAAAACAAAAAATAAACATGCAATTTGTCTCAACCTTACTGGAAGTGTGTCTTTTGGTCAGGTGAGAGTAAGATTGGACTTTTTAGCAGCAAGCAACAGCAATGGCAGCATCACCCGCAATATAAGCACACTTAAATTAAAATAAATTTATTTGCATATGTTTCGTAAGTGAAGGATTATAGAACTAGAATTAAAGGAGAATTTTTTTCCAGCGTCCTTTACATGCCTTTCCCAGGGGTGTCTTGGGCAGGCTTAAAGCCATAGTGAGCGTGACTCAACCTTTCACCTCTGACTCTCTCTTGGTCTGTGGTTCTGCAGGTGAACGTTGTGAGGTGGTGAAATTTGTGTGCCAAAGTGACATCCAGTGCCAAAATGGAGGAACTTGTGTTGAAGGCAAATGTGTATGCATGTCTGGACACACGGGCCTCAGCTGTGAGGAAAGTAAGTATTCACAAGACAGTAACCATTTAATTATTAAATAAACCAAATCCAAGCCAGATTTTGATGGTTTCCTGGAAGCACAACACGTGTCTGTATGCAGCACACATGTTAGCTGATCTGTAAATCAGCTGGAAGTAATAATTACTTGGCAAAAAAGCCAAGGCGGAAACATGCAGCCTATATGGCCCGAATTGTCTCCAAATTGAGCTCTCTGGTCACTCCCAGCACTGAAGAGCATGCTGGGAGAGATGACCCTAAATGGCTGCACGTGTCATTTTTCTGCACTCTCATGGCTGTATCCTGCACACAGGCCAGGTCTTCAGCTTCGCCGAGGCCCTGCGGAGTTCAGAAACCAGCGAGGCGAATGGTACAGTATCTTAATGTTGAGTCTGCCTGAAATGACCGAGACTAACAGGGCCCTGGCTTCAGTTCGAGGGCCGCGGCGTCCCAACAAAGTTCAAACTCAACTGTCTATTTTCTTAACACACGTGCGCACGGAAAGAGAAAATATGTGTCTGTCTTCAATTCTCAGCTGAAACTCTTATCTGCATTTCAAAGTTGGGAGAGGGGAATTGTGCTTTGCAGATAAAAGGGAGCAGACTGCGGACAGGAAGCAGAGTTCTGTTGCCAGTTTCCTACAGGAAAGGGCAGAAACATGGAATTCCCCTTTTTTTTATGTGTGTAAAATGCCTACTCACAACTCACAAGTCTCGTTGCTTCGAACTGCCTGCTCAACTCTCAACAAACCAAATACTTGTTCTCTTTGAAGCTCTCAACGTCACGTCATTCAGTCTTCTTCATGTGGAAATGTTTGCAGTCAGACTACTACTAACAACTTCAAGTGTCTTCTGGGGAAAACACTGATTATTGTCAAGATGATTTAGCTGTACATGCAGTTAGTTGTTGCAAGGTTTATTTCACAACCGTGGCCAAACGTTTTGAGACTGACAAACTTTACTGCTTCAGTGAAATCTGAACTTAAGTCGGATATCTCTAGGGTAAACTGATATCTAAATGTCTTATAATCAACATTTAATCTGTTAAAAAATAAAGGTTATTATTGGATAATTCATCAAGTTTTATGTAATAGGTTCTCACTTGGATTACAATCATTTTTATGTTTTTATCCCCAAGTCAGTTTTTCCTTGCAACATGTTGTTCCATTGTGTTCATTATCAAATTACTCCTGGATTTTTCTCCATTCTGCATTCATAGCAGTGAGGCAAGCCCAAACACAAATGGTTTTGGGATACTTCAGTGTCTGCATGACAGGAATTTATGGAAGTGTTTACCTTTTTTTCCCTGGACGCTACATTTTCATTATGTCTATAATGGCCTAAAGGGATCTCATAAAAGAAATTCTTTGCAATCCAATCCTGGTACCTCCTGCAAAGTCATTATTCTTGATGAACTGTGGCTTCTTTGGTGCTGTGACATTCAAAGGTCTCTGCAAATTTCTCCTTTGCATCAAGACCTCCTGTTGCAAAAGAGCAAAGGCAGCACATCTTCTTTTTTGTCTGAAGAATAAGGATTTCCAGCACCAGTACTTCTTAAAACATCGGTTCTGCCTTGTAAACCAATCAAAACTACAAAGTGATGTTTTCTGCTAGCTTTTTTTTAATGTATATATTATAGACTCATTTTAAATTCCTGCCACAAAAAACTAGCTGAAGCTGTAAAGTTAACAAGAATTTCTATCAGCATCAAACTGTTTGGCCAAGGATTCTGTGAGAAGTCAAAAATGATGCAACCACTTAGGAATGGTGATTATGTGCTGATGACTGATATCTGCATCCTGGAGCTTTGCAATGATATATTCCCATATATATTCCATAAATAAGGTGAAATTCAGGATTGTGGTTTTGGATTACAGATACGGGTTTAACATGAGCCTTTGCAGCTTTTGAGAAAATAAATAACTTGTTAGCTCATGCAAATGAAAATTTGTTAACTAAAACCAACTTAAACTTGAATTTTCCTATAAATGTACAATGGAGCATAAAAAATGTATTCTGCTCTGTATTTGTATGAGGTATAACATACTATTTGTTTTCCTAAAAGTTACACAGTCTTACTTTCAGTACCATTAACAGAAAAAATTCTCTCTCAAGGGATTTTGGTGGCATTATACATTTTGTCTATAAATGTATCTAACCAAACCAACCAAAACATGGAGTCCTCTTTCCTTTCACCACTAGAGGGAGCCATAACAATGACGTGAATAAACTTCAACCTAAACATTTTTTTTTCATGTTTCTCTAGATTCCCCCTATCAGTATGCAGCTCATTTCCAAAGTGACGGGTACATTGCCCTCCCTAAATCAATTTTCCCAAGAAGGTAACTTTATTTTAGCACTTTTTATATGTTTTTTTTTTTCCTTTCTCATAGATAATGTATTATGGCTTTGTATATAAATGTGATTTTTTTCCAAATAAGAAATTGCTAATATCATTATTTAATCTGTTTTAGTGTCCATGATGCTCCAGAGACAATAGAAATGGAAATTAACAGCAGCTCCTCTGAGGGCCTGATCTTATGGCAGGGAGTGGTAAGTCCTGCCCCTCCCTCACCTGATGCTGCACCTTTACTCTGACAACTTTCATAGGAATATCAGATTTTCCCCTCACTTCCCCCCCCCCCCTAACTTTGCCTAAAAACTCCTGCATTGTTAATCATAATGATTACCTCATTTTAATAATGTTACCGTCACAATGATTTTTTTTCATAACATTTGATGTCAGTTTTCTTTGCATCATCACTGACAAAATATTGCATTTTTTCTTTATTTATTTATCTATTTATTTATCATCATCATCGCATTGTAAACCTAATTTGCTGCTGACGCTGTGACCTTGCTGGGCATGCTGGCTGAGATCAACGGATGTGTCTTACACCACTAAATACATGCATGTGCTTCAATTAACTCACCCTCCATTTTCCTCAGGAGACGAAAAGCGCACGAAATTTGCGAAAGGTGCATGGTAGTGAAAAGGTATCCACTCGAACACAAGACACTTCATTGTTTTGTTTTTTGTTTTAGGATTACATACAGAGGTACTGTGGTTTGAAATGTAATACCCATTTAGCCTTTTCACATTTTGTCATGTTACAACCACAAAATTCAAGGTGTGATTTTATGTAATTGTAGGAGGACACAAGTTTTCACATTTTTTAATAAAAACAAATCTAAAAAGTGCGTTGTACACCCGTTTCACTCTAATACCCCTAACTAAAATTTAGTGTGGATAATTTGCAAAAGTAAATTGAGATTATATACATCAGAAAGATTGGAAATAAAGTTGCATAGAAGTTTAATGAAGGGTTAGGTTGCAAAAAAATATCCTGCACTTGAAACATCTCAGAGATCCCTATTTGACTTCTCATCTGAAAGAATTCTGAGTAATATGGTACAATCACAAACCTTCCAAGACATGACCAGCCACCACAAGGCCTGCGCTAACTTTGGAGGAGTTGCAGAGATTCTAAGTAAAAATATTTCATCACAACAACTAGTAGTAAGCCATTCCACGAATCAGGCTGTAGTGGTGTAACGTTATTGAAACACACCCTAAGAACTGTGGTTTCTTATAGTTCCTTTCTTGCAATTTTCCAAAAGCCATGAAGGAAACACAGCAAACATGTGAAAGAAAATGCTCTGGTCAGATTTGACTACATTTGCAGTTTGTATCCTATATGAAACATTATGAAGGGTGAAAAAATAACTATACATCACGCTGAGCACAGTAAAAAATGGCGGTGGAACTATCATGCTTTGGATTTTCTTGTCTTTTCCTGGAACTGAAATGCTGGTCAGAGTAATTACAAGGATGGAGGAAGCTAAGGTCATAACGTGACAAAATGTAGAAAAATTCATTGGCCTGAAGACTTTTTACTTTGCTATTAAGGTGAAAGTGTACATGTATGTTATTGGACTGTTTGTGTTCAGGGTTGTTTCTTGACCAATGTTGTTTTGCATGGAAGATTTTGTTACATTTGGGGAATGTTCCCTCAACATATTGCATCATGCTTGTTATATGTAAAGTTCATAGGACTAAATGACTAAACAAATACCCTTTTATTGACTTCACCTGTTTGTTTTCAGGTACCTGGAGAACATAGCAAAGGAAAGGACTTTATCAGCCTTGGCCTACAGAACGGACACCTAGTTTTCAAGTGATTCTACACCATAATCCTTTTGTTTGGTTGAACTCTAGATGATGTGGTTAAAATCATTTTAAGTTGGTGTATTTTACAGTAATGATGATTATTTATATTATATCTAGTTACCAGCTGGGCAGTGGAGAGGCAAGAATAAGATCAACAACTGCCATCAACGATGGAAAATGGCATAAGATCACAGCAGCCAGGTGTGTATCTTCAGTTTCAGTGGATGTAGAAAGATTAATCTTTAACGTGCCACTCCGACTTTTCATGCAATGCTTTGTCTATCAGTTAATGCTTTAATACACCTGTGCTTTTCTTCTTTTTTGTCTGAACTCAGTTGTTTCTCTTTTCTTCCAGAGTTGGAAAAGATGGTTTCATCCAAATTGATGGAGGAGACAAACAACATGGACAATCTAAAGGCAAAAGCCTCATGGTTAACACCAAAGGCAGCATATACCTCGGTGAGCAAAGCTGACAGTATTAATCCAGAGGTTAACCACTGAAGGCTTTTCAGTGCAAAATCCCAATATTTAAAATAATTTGGCCAATATGTTTTCCTCTGGTTTTGTTTTCGCCTGTATCTTTGAGAATAACACTATTAGACTGACATAGCAACAATGCCATTGACGGATATGGCAAGGCTACAACTGCAATCATCTAGCACCAGTTCAATTTTGACATTATAAGTTGAATGTTCCATAACACCTTCAGATGTCTGGTTCTCTACTGTCCGTGTTTTATTTTATTCATATATGTTTCTTCATTGGGATAAAGTTATTGGGAAAAAAAGAGAGAATGTAAGAAGAGAAAATGGAACTGTTTACTATAAACAGTTTTCACCCACTTCAAAATAAGAGCATGAATATAAACATCTACTTTAAGGATTCTTAACCATTAATAATGAAAAGCTTCAAAGCACATAATTCAAGGTTTATAGAGATATTCAAATATCAATTGTTGATATTAAGTTCTGTTTTGAGGAATCTTAATAGATACTGTCACCTCATAACAAATATGTTGATCTTTTAATTTGGAGATCAAGGGATTCTACCTGTATGAAGAAATGTTTTTTTTTTATCATCACCTATGATCCATCTAGGTCATTTTAAAGAGATTTTTGAGAATTGCACTTCTCTTGTGGCCAGCAGGTCAAATGTGAGGCAAGGTTTAAATCTGTGTTTGTTGTCACACCAAGGTGGAGCTCCAGATATGACTGCTATGACAGGAGGAAGATTTTCATCAGGAATCAGCGGCTGTGTTCGGAACCTGATGCTGACGAACGCTCGGCCTGGACTGCAGCCTGGCCAGCCGATTGATTTGCAGGCTCACGCTGCCCACGGCATCAACGTTCAGCCCTGCTCTTCATAGACATACATGCACCAGGACACACACGCACACAAGCACACGCACACATTGAGAGACTACGGAGTGATTACACATGCAGCAGACTCCCTCTGAGAGACTTAACACTCATAGAGCCTGAATCAAACTTGGTGCTTTGCTGCAACCAAAAAAAAAAAAAACACAAAATAAAAGAAAACAAACCATGACGCAACTGATGCTTTTCCCTGTGTGCAGCAAAACCAAAAAGAGAGGAAAATTTAAAACAATATTAACAAGTCTTCTCTGCCTCAGTGTTGTATTCTAAATGAAGGACTGATAAAGGATGAGTAGTAAGGTTTTCATACTTCCAGCAGTACTTTTAGCCATGAGAAGATTATTAGTAGAGCTCATTAGCCCTTCTACGATAGGTCAGGTCCTATGGAGTTGGAGATATTTTGACAGCACTGAATTTTTTTTATTTATATACATTTAAATATATATAATGTTTGTGGGGGAAAAACATGCAAACTAACATTACACCTGCTCTTTATCTTTCCTAGAATTTGTTCTGGGTTATTATACTGTGTGTCTGAGGCGTTTTACAGGCCTAACTCTACTGTTACTTGAAAATATGTAGGCCTTTTTTTCTTCACTTCTGTAGGAAAATCTTTATTTGCGAGCATGCTTGGCAAACTGTTGGGAGATGAACACACATGGTCACAGTCACATTCAACTTCAGTACATAACTCAGGATGACAAATACAAACAAATAACAAATGTTAAAAGTATGACTGTTTATTTGATTTTTTTGCTTCCACTTTTAAGTAAGTCACAACACTTTTTTATGTCTTCTCTTTCTTTATTTGTTCTTTTTTATGAACAGAAATGAAACTTGGTGCTAATTTTCACACATGAAGATGCAACGTGTGTCTCTGTTACATGCAGATGTCTTTTTTTTCTAGTAATTTGGCTTTACTTGTAGTTTTCAAAAAATTAAGAAACAGTAGTTTATTTGTTGATATGCATGAAATTTCACATAACTCTAAAGTATGGCATGGTTTGTTGCTTCACTTGCCTTTTTTGATTGAGTAGATCTCAAAAAAAAGAAAAAACTAAAAAAAAAAGTGTAATTCTTTTTACGTGTGGTTGTGTTGAATATGTTATTTTATGTGTTTAGATTATCTGCCAGCCAGGTAGATAACAATGTCAGTTGAGAAAGTGAGTGTATTCAAAGAAAATATGTTGCTCAAGTATGTTTTAACTTTATCTGTTTGCAGCAGGTCACTCCATTTTAAGACAGGAGTGTGTATGTGTCTGTATCCACATCCTCAGGAGGGTCAACCCAGAACTGCCTGCCTCAGGTTTTAAACCCTAATGTCGGGTTTGGTAGCTTTAAATTAAACATGGAAAGCCAAAAACCTCTGATGGCGCTGTGGGTTGTTTACTCTGCAGAGATAGATTCATGTTCGGTCAGAAGAAACCTCCTGCAGTGTGCTGTGATCTGTAGTGTATCTCCGATAAGCATGCTCACACGCTTCCTTTCAACCACATGGCAAACCACAATCACACAATTATTTGGGGGTTTGGATTTTTTTCTTACTGTTAGCTGAAAATATTTGTTTTGACAATCCTAAAATGACCATCTTTTCATTTTATTTATTTCATTCATTTTGTTCTGCTTTCTTGCCTGTTTTTCCACCACTTTTTTTTGATTGATTAACTTTCTAATATCTGGGGTTCTTGCCTATTGTCTCCCGTACTCCATTGTCGTTCCCCCACTCAGCAAATTCCTCTCAAATTGCCCACACAAAGTGCTAGACTGGAGCTTCCCTGTCCCAGTGGATAAAAACTGGTCTTATTCTTTGAAACAATAAGTCTTAGGCATCTAGTGCATGAATGCATGAGATTGGTGTTATCATGAATGAGCAGGAGCTATGGTCCAGCTGTGGTTGTTGCCTGCATTTTGGGTATCTGACCTTAAACTGGATTGTTACATATATGATATCAATTAATACAAACTTGTCTAGAAACAGTCGCTGTTCATTGGTTTAGAATTTTTATTTTTACCTTTATTATGTTGAAAAGTCTACTTTAAGAAATGACTGAAATTTTATGTTGGTTCCATGAAAGAAGGGTATTTTTTACTTCTGAACAAAATTTGGGAATTAATTTAATGAAAGTACTGGAATATAATTTTGATGTCATTAGGATCTTACTTTTTAATTACCCATGTTGGAAAGATTCTCCCGTTCACTTTGTTTCCTAAATAAAAACAAAATTCATGTGCTCTTTGTAATCTTGGGATTTCTTTTTTCACACTACATTGCTGTGTTTTGTATTATAGACCAGGTTTCTTTAAGAGTTTTTTATTTAATTACTTGAATCAATTTAAGCAAATATCATCCTTGATCTTTACAAATATCGTTTTCCTAAATTGTTTTGGGTGTTCCTCAGTTAAACTGAACACAGACTACTCCAAATAGTTATACCCGTTCCATCTTAAGTTTTGACCTAAATACAACGCCATTTTATTTTATTATTTTATTTCTGCCATAAGACTCAGAAATTTAGAGAGCTATCTAAAAAAAATTCTAGAATAAACAAGTTAATTTCTGAGCTCCAAGAGTGAAAAACTTGCTAGAAAATTTTTTTTGAGATTAATCCCAGAATTTTCTAGAAAACATTTGAAAACTGAAAGTTTCAAAGGTCAAAAATGTTCAACTTCTCTAAAAAATGCAAAGACAAATCCCCAAATTTCTGTTTTTTTAGAAAGTGTTTCACTTTTCAAGCTCAGACATTTCTAAGTTTTTGTCTCAAAAAATTTCTGAGATTGATCTTGAAATTTTTGGCAGAACTTTTTTTTTTTTCTACCACAATGGCTTTAATATGCCATTACAGCTAAATGACCAAAAATTATTTCTAAAATATTATAGACGATTGACTTATTTATTGATACCGAACTTCAAACATTGACAACATGATTCAATTACTTTATAGTTGTTGCTTATGTGTCATAAAAGTGATCTATATGACACATAAAGATAACTTTATAACTTTGTAGGCTGTTCAGCTTACAAAGTAGGGTTCCTCTAATGTTGCGTGTGTTCATGAGCTTTCTTGTTTGTTATCTTGTCTTTGTTTTAATGATTGTTTGAAACTGTTTCACCGGCTCCTTGTCATGTTTAGCTATCTTAAAATTTACAACAATCCTTAAAAAGAACATAAAAATAGTATGTCACTTAGAAAAAGTATTTATTCACTCTGAAAGCAAATTGAACAATACTCACTAATTGCGTTGTCTACACACTGCAGTTACATAACAAGATTAGAGAGCCTATCAGCACATTGACCTCGCTGTACATTGTAATTAGTGATGTGAAATCCGAGCTGGAGAAATGGAGCTTTTCACTGTCTGTCTGTCACAGAATGATTTCTCACCTGAAGCTGCTTTTTCAAAACAAGATCATGAGAAAAATCAAGACAATTTCCAATATTTCAACATGTATTTGTTTTGGTTTTTGTTGTCCTGCTTTTATTGTTTTGTTTTATCTGGGAGAAAAATCTCTTTATCAACCTCAATTTGGTCATAAGAGCAGGAGTTGCTCACAAGCGTGTCAAGTGTCAGCAAATTTACATGTAATTACTTTATAAACCAAAATTAACATACAACCTTCTTGTTTCTACTAAACTGACTGCCATGACTAAAGAAGTTTTTGCTGATATCTCAATTTTTGTTTTGTTTTGTACTGATGTGTGTCTGTTTTGTTTATTTAGTTTAGTTATTGATTTATTTAGGTAGCCTGATTTGTCTTGTACACTCTTTTCATTTCCTTTCCGTTTTCACCTGTTTCTGAGCTTCAAAGTCATCATTATCTCCCTCAGCATGCAGTATATAATTCTGGGTTTTGTTGGCTTTTTGTCTGCACAATACATAGTTAAAAAAATAATAATCACAAAGGAACATCTGAAAAGTTTAGACCTTTTGCTCTGATGCTCAAAGGAAAACCCAATGTAATCCACCCTAATTCTAACTCTGCCGCCTTCTGTGCGGGAGGTTTTGACTGCTAATAACTAATCAACATAATTACTCCAAAAAAAAGCATTTGACAAGTGCTGTTCTTAACAGGAAAATGCATCAGATTCTTCTTATGGCCTAACCCTGACAGTGACAGCCATCAGGGGAATCAAAGGATCCATTAAGGAGACAAAAAACATAGTTTACTGATCAGCGCTAAGAAAACACTCTAAAGGAAGTCATTCATGGTGCTAATAAAACTTGTACTTGTTTCTGTTGTGTTTGAAGTGACCAGACTAGTTAATAGCTGCAATCCAATCTGGCAACTAGAGATTCTAAAGTCCCAGTGAAATTCCACCCGGCTCTAAGAATTGTACCACGTTATGTATTTCTTGGAAAACTAAACTATGGATTTACTTACAGATTCTTTTCTCCAAAAGAGGATTATCAAGAAGACACAAACATATCAGATTCTTTTCGTACTTCTGGCTGCTATGCTGTACAACAAATGCCATCTGGCTCTCTTTCTGCAACTGGAGAGAAGGTACCTAGCGCCAGCAGCCAGAGAGAGAGAGTATATACACCCTGGAGAGATAACCAGTCTGTTGCAACAGAGACAAGCAGGTTTCTGGACTTTATTCAGGGGCTTGCTTAATACTCCTAAATATCTACTATAATACAGTAAATATATTTTGGAGTAACAATATTGACTACGGTATTTGGATTTCTAACTGGAAAAATGAGAGATTACAGAGCAGCCCTGAGTTCAGTATGAAGTGGTTGATCCTAACTCAAACCTTTCTTCTATTTCAGAAGCCCAGATAATATTACAGTATAATGATTTTGTAAGATTTTGATTAATTTATAACATCTTAGCTAAACCTGAAAAACACAACTTATTTGAGTGACATCATGGATAGAGCTGAAAATGTGTGAATGCGGCAGCCTGTGAACCTGAATCGTTACACCAGTTCTCCAAAGAGGAATCCACAAGAATTCCAGCAAACTGTTGTGGGAACCTTGCAGAGTGATACACAAAATATTTAACCCAAGTCCTACAGTTTAATCAGCAAGTTTACCAAAGTCAGAAATAAAAAAGCTAATTAAAAGTAATTAAGTCTATAGAGGCTACTATGTTTAACTTGGATCATGTATGAAAGACAAGCATTAATCAGACTAGTACAATCTATTTTAAAACTTACAGAAGCTATGTTTCTGAACAGCACAGGTTCAACAAAAAGAAAAAAAAATGGTTCAGGCAAATTGTTGAAAGACCTAAATTATTTTTATGTAACACAATGAAGAATGGCAACTTCAGAAGAAAACTGAACAAAACGCGTCAGCAGCTAATGCTTACAGGTGAAACAAATTCCCTGTTTTTGTTGCATTATCATCCTCTTGCATGTTTGGTGCTGTTGTTTGATTTTGGAAATGTACTTTTTGTAAATTGTGTCCATTTACTTATTTTACAAACACGAAGCACGATAAAACCTGCTTATAAAAATATGATCAGATAAAGTTGAAGAATGTAACACTGACACTTGTGGGAACAATGTATTCAACTTTGTTGCATTCTTCATTGAAAACGTTCATTGTTTCTAGAAAATACTACACTGGATGACAAACAGTAATATTTGTAATTCTGAGCAAGAATTCAACTAAAGATCAACTCTCCTTTCTAATTCTTTCAAACATTAAATATATTCACAAACAGAGATTATACAGTCAGTATTTGTTCTTCTGAGTTAATACAATAATAGGTAAGCAAAAGTGCTAAAAAATACTTTATATCACCAACTTTCAGTCCATAGGGTTAGGTGGTCATTAATCTGATTTAATGTCAGACAGCAGAAAAAACAAATGTTTCTTTTTACACAGCCTGGGTATATCTGTCTGACTGAATTTCCATTTTTTTGTATCTCACAGTAACCTCACAGGCTTTGGGGAAAAAAACAAGTGGGGGGGGGGGGGGTCTACGTCATTTCCGCTTGGAATATTCCAGCGGATTTGTCGCTGCTGCTACTTTAAAAGGACGCGCTTAAATAGCGGTGACCAAGCACATAGCCAGGCGGTCTGCTCAGTGCATTCATTTGTTTATTTAACGATATTAACACAGAAAACAGAATAATATTAAACGGAAAGTATTTTGCATTTCATAAAGAAGAGAAGAAGAAATAAATTAAGAAGCCTACAATAAATGTTGGCATGTAGTGTGGGCACATTTTTCACGCCTCCGTCATTTGATTTAAGTAAACTTAGAAAACTGTGGAGCTCCTTTCAGGTAAGATTTAAAAATAACTTTTTTTCTGAATAAACTAGAACTGTTTTCTCACGTCTGATATGAGGGAATCCTTTTAGAGCGCAGTTAGATAGGATTTGTTATGGCGCACTTGTGCGTCTTAATGATGGTGTTTGGATGGATTTCTTTTTCCGCTGCCGAGGGAGGTCTGGTGCTGAGGGATGCGCGTTACAACCTCCAGCAAAGCGGAAGTTTTTATATTTTATTGTCTGGATTTAAAAAAAAAAAAGTTTTTTTTTCTTTTTTTCTTTTTTTTCTTCCCAGAAAATAGAGTATTGTGCACCTAGGATGATGCGATGTTGTTTTTTTCAAGTACAAGCAGTTACGACGCTAGGGGTGATTGTCATTAGAACCATTTTTTTTCTAAAACTACTTATTACATGGCATATCTCCAAAAGTATAGCTATTTATCCATTTGAAACACGTTTTTATTGATTTTAAGACACTTTTGTTGTCTTAATATTGTTTAAATTTAATAAGCACAAATGTTTACGTCTGCACAACAATAACTGGAGCTTTGTTTTTCTTTCAGCTGCTGAGTTGTGAACCATGATCCTCCTGACCCCTTCCTCTGGTATGTACTCTATTCTCATCTCAGCTCCTAATCAGAACCACTGCACAGTAAAATAATTCTGCTTGTGGTTCATCCTCTGATTTAGTGATATATATATGTATATATAGGTTTAAACTTTTTTTTTTTGCAGGAGAGAAAACAATTCTACAAATAAATAAATAATGATAATAAATAAGTAAAAATGAAAAAGTCAATTGTACAAAAAACTACTGTAGTCTGCTAAATAGCCAGATTCTCTAGCAGTGACTCTTTATGGCTGCCCTCTTTGCACAGGTTGCCAGTAACTTTATCCTGGATATAAGTAAAGTCAACAGCTCTAACCATCATCATGTGATCTGCCACTGTAACAGCATCTTTGTATAAAATCTATTTTCTATTGGTCTTAATTCATTTTCTAATCATCTAAGAAGTTGAATTTGGAGATTTCCTTACTTAATAATCAGAATTTATAGAAAAAATAATTGAATTTCTTGCAATCAATCTACATATCATTATTTTTAATATATGATTTGCAGTTATTCCGTTGAATTATTGAAATAAAGAAACTAATTTATTGAGATACACCTGCATAATGCATTTGATAAATATGGTCTTAAATGCATTTAGTGTCCATTTCATGGATGATTATTACAATTGTGTACTTCGTCTGTTTGTTGCATTCATTAATATACAGAGAACAGTTGGATGACAGATGCATACAAACTGTAAAGTTTAATGTTTTTATAGCTAAGCCTGTCAACTGTTTGGTAATATGTTTAATTAATGAAACTCTTAGATGTGGCAATAGTGCAGTTTAGTAAAGAAAAGGTAGTCTGTTTCGTTAGCCCAGTAAGATCATTTCTGTTTGTTCTGGTTGTGCACTCTGAGTTGAGAGTTTTCCTTGTTTTTCCATGCACTCTCTTTAGCTGTTACCTGGTAACATGGCAGGGCATTACATAACAAGGGCCTACCCATCATGCTTTGCACTAATTAGGCAGGAATCCAGAAATAGAGACCTGCTTCAAATCGGCACTGTTTGGTTCTGGATTTGTCTTTTGCTTTTAATTTCCAGCCAAGTGATCACAATAACCTCCATAGATTTTTATATACCTGTGCTGGGATTCACTGTGTTTAAAGTTAAAATATACTAACTTCTGTTCTGCAACTACTATTGTTCTGTTTTCCTATAAAAACAGTTATTTAACATGCCAAGTGGTAACTTTAGGACAAAGTCCAACATGAGATAGTGAAAAAAGCATGCTGTCAAGTGAAAGTTGTTGTTGGCTGTGTGCTTTGTCTCATACACTGTTTTCTTTCAGATGCATTCGCCTGGCTTTGGAATCAAAGGAAGTGCAGGGAGAAAATCTCGTGAAGGGTTGCTACTGCAACAATAAAAAAATATAAAAAAATGCAGGTCAATATCTGTGCATACTCTCTTGGATCAGCAACATGACTTGAGAGAATACAGTTAGCTTAGAAGCGAGGAGATTGAGAAAACAGAGTATTCTTTTACTTGATTTATGTAAAAAAAATAATAATAATAAAAAAAAAAGAATAGCATATGCATAATATTTGTAACTTTTTTTTTGGCTGGAATCAGGCAGTCTCAGCAAATTTGTATCTTACTGACAATAATTGTAAATGGTGAATAGTAAATATACATTCTGCAAATTAATAGCAGCATGTATCATTGCTCATTAACTAAAGATAAAGTTCTGTGGAAAAAAGTTTTCAATTCCTCCTGCTTTCATACCTTTTGTATGCTATTACATGCTAACAGTTCCAATGCTATCAGGAAAAATGTACTCAAAGAACATTAATCTTTTTTTTAATTAAAACTTTATCTTTATAGTTGTTGTGCTTGTAGCTTATTGTATGTATATTTATTTCAATATATGGAGAAATGTCTAAATACAGTAACTTGGAGACATAAAAGTAATGATGTAAAATAAATGGATCATTCATTTAATTTCTAAGTCAGTCGAAGTAACACCTGCAAGCTGTTCAGTCCAGTTAAGCATCACCCAGTGCAGTGGCATAAACAATGTTGTTTTGTATTCCCTCAGCCTTGGGTTGTTCAATCCCTCAAACCTAAAAGATTAGTAATCCTGTGGAAAAATGTTTTCTTGTCAGTTTTTGAGGCTGACAAGAGGGTTGTCCACCTCATTTTAATGTTGTTCACTCACCGTGTGTTTAGGATTTTTGGAGAAAGTAATAATGCTCACTCAATCTAGTTCTGTATTCCTAATAAGCAGCCACACAGCCATTTGAAATATTCTAGTTAAAAAGCTTTTTCTCTTTAAAAAAATGTTTTCTGTTTACAATATGCACTTCTACATTCGATGCCATCATTGATATATCATAGCACCTTCCTATTTTAGAGAGACATGGCTCCAAAGACCTATTTTGTGTGAAAATGACATATAAAAATTTGCTATTTGCTTTGAGAACAAATAAAGTATGGACTGTGACCTAGGTGTGCAACTTTTTTTTTTTTTTTTTTTGAGTTTCTGCACTAATATGTGATTCAATTTGCTTTTGACTAAAGAAAAAAGGTAACAAACTATAATGTTCAGTTCAACAATCTCTAGAGTAACATATGAAAATAAGTTCAAGTTTTAACTTCAATCAAAAATGCTAAGAATTTCTCAAATAGATGAGAATTTTTTGGGCTTTAAAGTTGCTGTCTGAGAAAGTTCACAAAGCTACACAAATCAATTGTTAGAAACAGTTTAAAAGGAAATTCAACCTAATTATAAAATTTGTTTCCAGTAAGTGGCCCAAAATCTAGGAGTCCAGCTTCATGCTAAAAGTGGCACAAATTAATATTAGGTTCGCTACGTTCTGTCTTTACTGCCGGTGTAGCTTATATCCAAACATAAAACACAACTGGATGTTAGATTTTCAGCACAAAAATAGAATGACTCAGGAGGAGTTGAATCCTTTTTCCACAGTCCTGTGTTTGCCTACCCTACTGTCACTCCCTCCATTAAAGCCCAAGTCCAAGTGCTATTAATTGATCTAAACAATCAGTCAGCTGTTTGAGCGCTGCTGCCACATCCTTTTGCTAGGTCAGTGTTAACAGGCTAATTGATCTCATGTTGTGTATGTGTCAGTTTAGTAGGTCTGGCTCTCTGTGAAGGTAGCCAGATGTGTGTGCAAAGTAACCCAATACATGTTGTTAGCTTGTCCCCCACACCAGCATTTGAGCCCCAATATATTCATTTGTAAATGCATGTACCTATACTTGCCTTTCTACAAATTAGCACGTTCTTGCATGTCATTGTGTTTTAAAAAAATATTTTAACACATGCTGAGATTTTCTGAGTAATTAAACAAAGATTGGTGTTGGATGTGCAAATTTAACTGCGTGATTTTATTGTAACACGTTTTCGGTCTGAAAACGGATGAATGTATCGTAAGGTTGATGTCCGTCCAATAAACAAACAGCTTGGTAAGTGATACTTCTTTTACATCAGACGGGGTCATCAGTTTGGGAGTAATGTTTTCTTTCCCTATTAACTGGTGTGTAATATTCTTATCCTGTAATGGGTGATATACTGAAGTATTTACAGCACCTAACCCTCTCTAAGGTTTGATTCAGACTCAGATAAAATCAGTAAGCTATTCCCATTGAGAAGGTCGGCTGGTGTGCTCATCCGATCAAGGTGGGGTGTTGTTGATTCAACAAGAACTGCTACTAACTGCTGCTGTTGTTTGCTCTCAGATTTCTTCCAGTATGCCAACAAGCTCCTCCTGAGCGATCATGCTACAAGGCTCCAAATCAAGGAGTTTGCACGGAAAAATGCTGCTAATGCTCTATCTATGGCCAACATGGTCATGGGCATGGCCTCCATCCTCAGCAGCCTGAACGGGTGAGCAAACACACCATTAATAGAGTTTAGAATCTGAGAGAGAAGACAGATCTATAGAAAATCTATAGAAAATGAATGTGTCCACGCAGAACAATCAA
Source organism: Brachyrhaphis roseni (assembly GCA_903066815.1). Lineage (NCBI taxonomy): Eukaryota > Metazoa > Chordata > Actinopteri > Cyprinodontiformes > Poeciliidae > Brachyrhaphis > Brachyrhaphis roseni. Next base: position 19,279 of record CAEFZY010039406.1, read on the forward strand.
AGTGTGCTCAGAATGACAAAAGCAAAACACAGTTCAGTTTTTCACTTTCAATTTCGCAATTGCAGTGTTTCCATTAAATAAGAATTTAAATTAAAATCATATCTGAATAAATTTGTTCATGCAATAAATCATTAAGAAACCAGTCACGCCATGAGCCTCCAAATACTTCCTGATTGTCTTCTTCATGGTTTGTGCCAATGGCAATATCTGGTTGTTGATCAACTGTTGATCAATGTGATACAAAAAAAGTGTTTCCACTGCAGTTTTGGAAAATAAACCAATTTTGATATGGCCAAAAAAACAAAACAAAACAAAACAAAAAAAAAAAGCTGCATCCTAGCTGGAAATGAAAGTTACTGCCACAGCATGTCATTGTTTTTACATTGGTGATAGCATCATGTTGGTCAGGGTGATTTTCAGTGCTAGTTTTCCATCTGACATGGCCTTTTCCATGTAAACTAAAAAGTAAAATCTCTGCACCTCTTTCCACATTTGCTCTGTAGCAAAATGAGAAAAAACTTAAGACCTTTGAGCACTTTACAAGTAAATTGTCTTCACTACATTCATCAACAACATTTTGGCTGCATAAACAGAATTAGCTTTTGAGACTTGGCATACATTTTACCTTTAGAAAAAAGGCTTTCTGTCAGCAAATAGAAGAACTTTACTCTCACTTGTTTTGTTCAGGCACCATCATGCGGCATGTTGGCTGGTTCTGATTGGGTACCTGCTAGATTTGGCAGATGGAGCGGTTGCCAGGCGACTCAATGCCTGCTCGGCACTGGGTAAGTGGAAGCTTGTGGTCAATAAACTTTTACCAAAGATTAACTTCAGCAGGGCTGTTGGCAGTGTCTGCTGCAGTCTTTTGTCTGCACTTTTCTAATTTGGCCTCACAAAGGGATTCAGTGAAAGGAAACTCTGCTTGAGAAAACCTCTGGTTAGTCTTACAGAGCTTCCAAGATTAGAATCATGTATATTTTATATAATGTCATTTGAACTCTTTTTATAACCTCCCTACTCTTTTGGATAAACAAGCTTTAAGTGTTTGAAATAGATGTAAATGCACATTTATAATTCAAAAATTTGAATATTTTGAATGAACTTTGTAGATGCTAAGTTGCAATATAAATAACACCTGCACCTGAACTGTGTCAATATTATCCCCAAAGCTTAAAATAGCTCCCAGGTGCATCATTGTTAGCCGCTTTGTGTCTCAACAAGCCGTTTTCTGCATGACTTTGCAAGTTGCACATTGTTGTTTTTGTCAAGTGAACAATCACTTTCCGATTAAGCAGCCTAAGTCTATGGCATCCAGTTCCAATTGTCTGTTTTATCCTGTTGCTTTGGCTTCTCTGCATTTCTGAAATTGCTAAAATTGTTGACCCCTGGCTGCGGGATTCCAACCCGTTCATTCGAGGGCTGCAGGCTGAATCACCGCATCGTCATCCGCTGAAAACATGCTATGAGCTGCTGAGGGATAAAGAGACAAGCGAGCGGAGAATGTTGTTTATTGAACAGCTGTTTGTTGGGCTGACACTGATGTTTCCAGTTTGAGATTTTTGCATGCAACACATTACTATCACTTGGCAGGAATGCTGTCCGTCTCCACCCTGAAGAGCTGAAAAAGTAGCAGAAGTGCCTTGCAAAAATATTTATACCCCTTGAAACACTGTTTCTCACATTACAACCACAAACTTCAGTGTATTTTATACAAATTTTATGTGAGAAATTACATGACGAAATGAGGAATTTTAGTTTTATAGGGAATTAAATATACTTGTCTGAAAGTGCATTTAATTTTGACTGACATGACATAAGCAAATAATGTTGTGAAGCAGCAAATAATTGTATGGAATCAATTGATGCATGTCCAAAAGGTAGAGGGCGCCTAGTGTCAAAATTTGAATCCAAAAATTTAGCAGAGAGTTTATTGATATTTAAATAACTTTTATCACTTTTATTACATTTAAAATGGAAATGCCTAAAATCTGTTATTTATTACCATTTTATAAAATGTTGAAAAATCTAAATGGTAAATCTAAACCTATTAAATCTAAATTTAAATATTCAATCTAAATCTGAATGTTACCTTTATATTTAAATGTTACATCGCAATCTTAATTCTAAATCTAAATGTTAAATCTACAGTAAATCAACAAAGCTATTGAGAAAAACTGTACGTGAAGTCCAGATGTCAGCAGTTCTGGTGTTTTGTTTTTCATGTCTAGGTGCAAAGCTGGATGATTTTGCTGACTTCACCACCTTTGGGATCGCCACATCTCTGCTGCTGAGGACTTCCGACTTGCTGGACAACGTCCTGTGCATATGCTATGTGCTGTCTGTGTTTGTCCGTCTCTGTTTCTTCTCAAGCGGTGAGTTACCATAATCAAATGTTTACTCTAATCAAGTTCAGAATTCTTAATCAAAACACACTTTGGTTTTGTATCAGGTATTCCATTTGTGTATCGCGGACTCCCCTGCATCTACTCATCAGCCATCCTAGCCAGTGCCTCCTTGCTGTCAGGAGGAAACCTGAGCGTGCTACGAGTCATCACAGTGGCCATGATCCTATTTATGATCAGTCAGAACTTCTATCCCCATGACAAAATCCTGGAGTCCCAGAATTGGAAGAAAGTAGTGTACGCTGGAGGTAAAGACATTTAAAAAATCATAATAGCTTCAAAAGAGTCAAAAATAATTTAAAAAAATGCTTGCAGACTTGTGGAAATTTGACCATATTAGTCCATGGCATATTTTGGACTTGACAATGTGGCTCACTGCCCAGGGAAACAAAACTTAGGGAGTGCAACAAACATTCAAATAAACAATATAGCAAGTTATTAGTGTGCTCTTTAACTGACTAATTATGGTGAAGCTGTCTGTCTATCTATCTATCTAGCTACCTTGTTATCTATCTAAATTACTAATGTTAAATTATTAAAAGGCTATTTTGTTATTTAATCTTTTTCAAACAGACAGACAGACAGACAGAAAGTTAAATAAATAGATAGAATTTCTGACATTCAGTTTCTCATTTTCCTGTATCGTCTCTGTTTCAGGAGTTGCCATGGTGTTCTGTTCTCCCTTCCCCCCTGCGTGTGTGTACTACCTGCTCTGGTCCAGCTCCTATATTTTGTTCCCCACATCACTTTGGAGCTGCAAACTGTAAAGTAAAACACGGGTTTACAGACTGCTGTTGCTGCTGCTCCCTGTTGCCATCGGAGTATCCAAGATGGAAAAAACACTCGTTAATTCATCTCTATTTCACCTTTTATTTTGATGTGACGCCTGACTGAGAGGACTTAGAGAAAAGGAACAAGTATGGGTTGTTTTCAGTGTTACTGGTGAAAATTAACATGTATTCTGTCTTCTTTGTTGTATTAACACCAATCAACCAATATGTGGCAGGCTCTGAAAACAGAATATTCATCAGGTTTGCCTCCATGTTTTATCTTCTTTCATCAGTATTATTTATCATCAGTGTTGAGAACATGTAGCAGCAGGGGAACATCACATTTTTCTAAGGATGATAAAAAAAAAGAAAACTTTCTATAGGACAAAAATAACACATTTCCTTTCCTTTATGTTAACTAGTTTTGTGTTTTTACATCACAGATAGCTCAAAAGGTTTCTCTGCAGGTGAGAACCTGCGACAGCAGGTCTCTGCTGCATTTATTTATACATATGTGACTGGGAATTTTTTTGCAAGTCTGACTTCTTGTTCCATTATAAAGGGATCATAAATGTACGGTAGTTCAAAAGAACTGATTTAACATAATGGTTCTGTTATTCATAATATTTTATTTGCTATTTGGTCATGTCCATTTGTTGTCATAACTCCCGCATTTACACATTGCAAGCATTTCTTTACCTACAAACTTTCTACTTTTTCTTATGTCTATGAAATGCTGTGTTAGCTTCCTGCTATTTCTTCCGTATCTGCCTCTGTTTTAGGAGGCATCATAACAACTCTACATCATTCATATGTCTTTCTCTGACAAATCACTGATTTCTCTTTGAGAGCTTTTGGTCAATTTTCGATTGTAAATTAATTCCACTTGGTGTGGATTTACCTCTTTGAATTACATTAGTAGGTACTTTAAACACTGTTTCTGCTGCCATCTAGTGGACATGGCACAATATGTCACCTTTGCGGAAACAGGTGAGAACTATTGCCAGTCTGCTTTAAGAGGTGGACAGATTTATTTTTTCTTCTTTTTAGAGTATTTCTTTGTAGCAGGGATTCTGTTTTTGTCACTACTTCTTTAGTTTCAAAGTGTGTTTTTTGCCTTTGCATTGTGAGAAGGAAATTGAGAGAATATAGTGTTAGGTACTGTTTTGTCCTAAAGCCTAAAATTTAAGCAAAGTGTAACTGGGTGAAATGTGTCTGTTCTGAGCCCTGAAATATCTATTTTTCTTTTAGCTTCCTAATTCAAATTACTTTGCTCATCTTTAAGCCATAAATTGTAATTCGTTCACTTTCACAGCTCTAATGTGGAGAATCCTGGCTTTTTGATTATTGATTGAAAATATTAATTTCAACTTACTGATAATCAGCGCTTTGAAGAAAGTCTCCAAGAATAACATACAGACTTACTGCAGTCCATTCGGTAGTGCATGCGGTTTTCCAGTGTGGGTGTTTTTGGTTTTCAGAAAGTGAAGGCACTCTAATGTAGAACATAGCGGAAGGCAAAACTGTATATTTCAAGAAAGAAAGAAAAATATTGAGATCTTTTTGTGAAATGGGATATGTGCATTTGAGGCTGTATATTTTGAAAATAAAAAATGAGGATGAAATGACTTTGTGTCATCATGAGTAGTCAATATCATTTCAGTGAATAACAACTTGAGCTTGACTATTAAGTTAGACATTTTTAACTGCCTGTAGATGAATTCAAAAAGTGCCTGCTGGGATATGTCTCACTGTGTTAATCCTATTAAGTACATTTAATTCAATGTCTTTTTTAATTTTTTGACAGAACAGCACTGGTTCTCTTGTACCTTTGTTGATTGTACATATTTGTTCATTTAAAACCAAACTGTTTCGATAGATAATGACACACCAAATTAACATTTGTTAATAAAATATATCAAAAACAAACCTATGTATGAAAAAAGTCAAATTTTCAACATTATTTTTCCGAAACACCCTAAAATTAACTCCTGAGAAAGCTGCAAAAAAACATTCTTTGAAGTCAAATATATTTAAGGTTTTGCATTTTCACAGTAAGAAGCCTTTAAAATGACTGCCTCTAGGTAAACAGCGAGCTGAGCTAAGGATGAAAGAAAAAGGAAATTTTGAGTTTGTGGGATTTGCTTTCTCGACCATCCTTCTGCCCTTCCGCATCGCTCCTGTCGTTACCGAACTGCATCAAAATCCCGTCTGCAACCTGCCATTTGACACCCACCTCCGCTGCCTTCTCCATCAATACTGAATCCATTCTGCATCTTAAAAATGTCAGAACCACTCCAGACACTCAAACTCAGAGGTCTGAGCCAATTAATTCAGTTTCAAACTAGTTCTCATTTATTTGTTTAGTTCTCCTGGCAGAATCGTCGAAGCATACTGGTCTGTGCTATGTTGTTAGGTATTCCTGAGGGCAAAACCAATTACAGATAAACATATCAACCATTGGAGTTCTTTACGATGCAGCTTTCTCTTCAAAAGGAGAAAATGAGAAATGAATTCCCAGTCATTTGCTGTGCTGTGAACTTAAAAAACTGGCTAACAAAAAGCTTCATAAGATTTTGTCTTTCCACATTAAAAGTTTTTCCTTCAGAAATCCACACATGGTTTGTGACATCTTCGCCCTGGAAGCAACCCGTGGAGAAAAACTTTGTGAGAACAGCACAACAAAAACCTAATCAGATTTAACCCTTGTGTTGTCTTGCGGGTCAAAAGTGACCCACTGGCATGTTAAGCTATAGAAAAAATACCTTAAACAATCTTTTTCCAACTTGAAATTTTATGACTTATCCTAAATTGACCCCATCATTAGAAAAAAAATATACTTTGTTTTTGTTTATGTTTCCAGTTGGGCTGCACATCACTAGAGTACAAGGATTGTCTTACGGGTCATTTCTGACCCGTGAATTATAAAACCATCTAAACAGCAGAAAAAAGTTCAAAGGTCACACATAAACTGTCTCTCATACATACACACACACCTACACATCCGCATATGCACACACGCACACGCACATAAAATAAACTGGATTTATTTGACTTGAACTTGTATTTGACCTGCACCTGCAGCTAACTCCTCACATCACACAAGCTCCCAGACACAAGAAAAACAATCTCAGACATAATAAAAACAAAGTCAGTATAAAGGATACAAAGGTTCCCTAAATAGAGAACTGAAAACAAGTCATCAACAGGTCATAAAGAGGCTGAACTTCCTGTATCTGTAAGGGTGCTGGCTGAAGAAAGAAGCAGACATGACATAAAAAGCCATGCTCACACCTGCTGCTGCCAGTTAGAGAATTAGACTGAGATTAGAAAACTCACGTGGCTCGCTCTTATATCTGTGATTCATTTAAAAAACTGACTCAGAATGAGCCAAAAATGTTGCCAAAGGTTTTAAGTACAATAAAAAGTCATGTTCTCATCACTTTGAAAATATGAAAAAACTCTGTCTGGAATCAAACGTTCAGTGAGTTTTTTTCTTCCATCTTTTACCATGATGCCCAATGGACTGGTTTAGTAGTAGCTTGCAGACCTTTGTCTACTTTTCTTTCTGAAAAACAAAACAGGAGCAAAACAGAAAGAAATAAAATAATCACCAGGTTCTGCAGAGTTATTGGTAAAAAAAAATCTCTATCTCACATGTTCAAGGGGGCAGTGCAGGTTTACATGCAGCAGGTGGAGAGGTCATACAAATATATGAAGACACAAACTAGTTTATTGTACAAAAAAAGACACCTGGTTTTAAATCGTTTCCAAATAAAAGTTAGAAAACCGTGGTGTGACCCAGGCTTAATTCTGCCCATAACAGTTTTCATCAAGATTATTTTAAATTTTACCTCCCTGTATCTTCCTGCCTACTCTGTCAGGTTTTCCTGACCATGCTGAAGTTGCCCACAACATGTCATGATGCTGCCACCACCATGCTTAGAAGAATTTCTGCACTTTCCAGTGAAGATATTGAGGTCAGGCTCATAATAAACGTGGACGAATCTGTCTTTACTTGCTGTTTGAAGCAACCAGTGAGACGTCAAGAGTCTATATAGAAGCAGCTCTTATCCCGTCCACTTTCCATATCTGACCAGAACTAGTTACCGCTTTACGTTACTGCCACGAGATGGCAGCAATGTACAAAAAAAAAAAGACAACATAAGGCATCAATGTGTCGTTTTAGTTTTCCAAACTGCTCTGAAAGTTAAATTAAGTTATAAAGTTTAAAACCGGTCAAAACGTGTCAGCGTATTGTTTCAGGAAGGCGTCACAACATTCAACTAATTAAATACGAGACTCAAAACTTTAATGTTGCACGTGTAAACACGGGTCCCGAGTGCGGGAATCTCCGTATGGACAATACTCCATGGAAACGAAACGCAACCTTGACGCCCGCCTCTGGCCACCCGCCATTGGCCCGATCCAAAACTTGCTGAGTCCGCCCCGCAGGCTGCAATTGGACAGACCTCCCTGCCGTCAGGAGAGAAACGCGGAAAAGGATATATAAATAAATAAAAAAAAGTTATGGAGCGAAGCGTAATCGGATCACGTCTGTGGCATACTGCGGCGTAGTTTTCCAGCATCAAAAAGCCTCCCACGGTGAGCGCGGAAAAGCAGCGTGAGAGCGCAGAGCGGGAAGAGGGGAGCCTGGGTGAATACGAGCGGGTTCTGCTGGCCGATCGGGTCAGAAGAGGAGGGCCAGGTGTGTTTGCCCGTTTCCAGGGGTTTCCTCGTTGATGTCGCCGTGGAGGAAGAGGAGGAGGGAGGAAAGAAGGAAGAACAGGTGCTCTGGGTAAAGTTACCTCTCTGAGTTGAAGAGACCAACCTTTACGAGAAACTAGTTTTGGAAGTTTTACTGAAATTCCTCTCCAAACTCCTTCTGGCAGGATTCACTAATCTCTTGGAACCAGAACTGGATTTTAGCATATTTTTGGGGCTCAGGATTTACGCACAATCTGGGCTCACGGTGGGCTCATCAGCAGCGGGAGTGCGCTGGTTTTTGTTTTCCAGGTGCTGTAAACTGGGGTGGTGGGGGGGATCGAGCCTCCCCAGCATCAGAAGCAGCGCTCTCCGCTCCACTGCGGCACTGACGCAGCTGGTGTCACGCTCCAGACGATGCTCCTGTAATTCAGAGGAAGGATCGCGCACACAGGGAGCTCGGAGGGGTTACACAGAGAAGGATTTTTGTTCATTTCCCCCTCTGGAATGGAATACTACACAAAACACAAGGCTCAACTTCTCTGGTCCGGAATGATCGAGCCGTGCGTCAGAGCGCTCTGAAGGTCCAAAGAGGATTTTGCTTCTGAAGAGGACGCTCGTTCCCCGGGACTCCCAACTCCTAAGCGACCCCCCCATCAAGCGGCGATGTCCAAGACACTGAAGAAGAAAAAGCACTGGCTGGTCAAAGTGCAGGAGTGCTCCGTGTCCTGGGGGGGCTCCGTGGAGCTGACCGCTGTCCTAGAGGTGCGAGGCGGCGCTGAGCTCGGAGAGTTCCCCCACATCGGACGCGTGATCCCGGAGGCGGTGGTGTGCCACAGCGGGCGGCTGCCCTGCAGCGGGGACGTGCTGCTGGAGGTCAACGGCACTCCGGTGAGCGGACTCACCAACAGAGACACGCTGGCTGTCATCAGACACTTTCGGGAGCCCATTCGCCTGAAGACCGTGAGACCAGGTGGGTGTCCTCTAGTCATTTCTCCACCAGCTGTGTGAAGAGGGTGTGCAAACTGAAAATGGGACTGATGCTGGATGAATAAGATGCGCTCTCTCTGTCTGTTCGCCTGTTGCTGCTGCTGCTGGTGAATTTGCTTGCGTGTGCGCCCTGACTCATATTGCGGGTATAAATGGGGGCCGATCATTATAGTCAGAACTGTTTTCACTTTGTACCAAATACAATGCCTTGCCAAACACATTCTTATTCCTTAAACGTTTCCCTCTCCCCACATGTATTTTATTGGGATTTTATGACGGCTCAACATAAAGTGGACTACTGTGAAGTAGAAAGAAAATAAAAATAAAACATGGTTTCAGTTTTTTTTTTCCTCGTAAAGTTCAAGTATCTGTATTCAGCTCCTCTGAGTCACGTTTAGCAGAATCACCTGGTTTAGTTGCAGCTGCAGGTGTTTTGGGGGAATGTCTCTAACACATTTATAGACTCCTCCCCTCCAGCCTTCTATACAAATAACTCATCATTCTTACTGTATGGAAAAAATCTATAAACATTCTTTCCACATTTTCTCATTTGTCTGGACTTTGACTAAGCCATTCTGTCATGGATGTGCTTTGATCCAAACCATTCTTTTGTAGCTCTGGTTGTATGTAGGGTCATTATGCTGAAAGGAAAATGTTTCTGTTATTCTTTCTTATCATCAAGCTCTGTTGGTTTCTGAAATATCAATCAATTAGGCCAAAAAGTTCAGTTTTAGGGCTCAGCTTACCAGAGCACCTTCTTCCACTTGTTTGCTGTGTTTGTGACAAGGCTTAACAAAAGAATGGGAGTTCGCACAGTTATCTTTTTGCTGCTCTTCCATTTAGGCCAGATTTGCAGAGGTTGTCCTCTTTACAACTCCCACCTGGTTTGTGCAGCTCCTCCAGAGTTACTATTTGCTTCTCGACTGCTTCTTTGAATAAATGTCTCCTTTCCCAGCTGGCTGGATGGTGTCAGTCTTCTTACTAGGTTTACAGTTGTACCATACTCTTAGGTATTTTGAGATGTAGGATTCAACAGAGCTCTGTAGAATGTTCAAACCTTAGAATATTGTTTTATAACCTCGATCTGCTTTAAAAGTCTATCTCAGACATGTTTTCTTTTGCTTTTTAGTCTTTATGATGCTGGGGTTTTTTTCTGATGTTCTCCAACAGACCTCTTGGCTCTTCCACAGAACAGCAATATTTCAACTCGAATTGAATTACATGTAGACTATAAACTAGATGTTTCTGAAGGCAGTTGGCTGCTGTGTGTCTAATTTAGGTGAATCAGACTAGAGAAGGCATACTTTTCAGGTATTTATTTTAAAAGAATTAATCATTATTTTTTTGTTCTGCATCACAATTATTAATGCTGGTCTCCCAAATCATGATAAAGTATGTTGAGATTTGTGGTAACCTGACTAAAGGGCTAATCAACATTTTTGCAAGGCAGTATTTTGTTCTTCATAAAAATGGAACAAGCTGACTCTAAGCATACTCACCCTGTGAAATTTGTCTTGATGTAAAAGTGCCCTTCCTGTCTGTGACACGCATTTACTTAAAAATTCAGCTTGAAAGTTTATTGATCTGCCCCTTTTTATTACCGCTTCTTACTTACTGGCTTGTAATTCTTCCTGTACGGCCCCACAGACAAGCCTAATGAATAGCATGGCACTAAATGTGCCATAGCATATCGACGGTCAAACTCCAGCAGTCATGTGGGGCAGGAGGCAGGTGTGTGTGTGTGTTTAGATGGATTTAATAGAGGCACTGCTGAGTGCGGCACTTTGGAACCTCGTCCAGAGGATTTGCTAACGGTCGCCTTGCCAGCACAGACAGTGTTGAGGTGTCCAAGTGTAATTGAATCAATCAGGCCCATGTACTTAAATCCCTCAGGATGTTGCCAGCTTGGCAGCAGAGTTTGACACTTTCACTTCCAGGTATTTCCTCTTGGAAATTATGTTTGGCATCATTTTGGCTGGAAATTTTGCTTTGGTAGAAGATTTATCATTTTAATACAAATGCACTGAGATTTGATTCCTAACTTAATTGCTCTTAAATTCACTCGGCCGGGGGTCATTGATGTGTTTGCTCATGTCTGGTAAAGCGCTGCCTGCTTGCAGAGCCTTTAACATTTTCTTTCAATCCGATGTTACATAATGTTAAGCTAAGCGGCGCTCAGAGGTCCCCAGCTTGTTTACCATTGGTCCCCCTTTTCCCACTCGGGACTGTGTGTTTAGATCTCTCCGTCTTCTCGTTCATGATTAATGCATGCATCATCCATCATTGATGTCCGCCGCATGCCAGAATGAGGTGGCTGGTGACTGGAGTGAGAGCGCAAAGCGGGGAAGTTGGGATAAATGTAAGCTCAAGTGGGGAAGTTAGGCCTTTGTTGAAATGGGATTAACGTGACTCATTTGTATACCAGTCACAATGGCGTAAAAGTTAAAAAGTTTTTCTAATAATTCCTCTCAAAATCTTAACAAAAATATATTGACGTTTATAATTGTAACATGAAAACAATAGAAAAAGTTTTTGATATGGTTTTATAAGACAGATGTACCTGCATAAAACCCTGTTGACTTTTCAGTTGGTCTCGCTATTTCCATTGCTTTGTTGTTTATCTTTTCATCTCTCTTTGGCTAGACTATCACTTGGTAAATTTATTTTCTCTGCTGTGTAACAGATAACATCTGTTACCTTTTATTCTCACAAATTTTAGAATGTTATCTTTTATACTTACTGTTCTGCGATTCCACTTCTTATTTTTGTCAGTTTGACACAAAGCGTGTTTTTTTTGTCCAGCCAGCACACCTTTTACCCACCTGCCATAATAATTACACCTGCAGATTCAAAACCAGTCGCTGTTTTTTTTTTTACCTCCTCAACACAGCTGAGACCTTTTAACTGTTTCTCCTGCGTAGTTGGGGCTGAAACCTGAAGTGTGTCCCGCCTGGTGTTGGACCAGCAGATGCACTCAGCATGCAGCTCTTATCCTGTTAGGAAGGCAAGGAAATAGGCAGTAACCTTGAGGGGACGATTGAGAGTATAGAGGCAGAATGATGGCAGGTACTCTCAGAAGCTCAGGGACCTGAGCAGTCTGATGATTGATGCTAGCACAGGATGCAAATCTGCTTGTTTTCACCCTGTGGAGCTTAATGAATGAATCATTTTACTCCGAAGTCCTGGAGGACCCATGTTTTTTCACATTAGGTCTACAGAAAGTCATAAGAAGTATTATTTTTTTCCTATTTTGAGAGTCAAAAAGGATGTAATAAACTCTACGTATCAATCTCAGTACTCATTTCTGCAAAGTAAGGGCTTACCAGAACAGCAAGTTTCCTCCTCTGCAAACCTTCAGCTGGGGAAAGTGTTTATCAAATAACAAACTAAATAATTAACTGACTCTAAACTGTGGGTAGTGCCTAACAGAATGAGATTGTGAGTTTCTGTTGAAGGATGGCTGGTCTCACCCTTAGGAATAGGAAAGAATTCAGCTGTTTGGATTCTTTTGGCATCTGACAAGAATGACTCCCAGTAGGCGTTTTTAGTAAGAGTACAAGATGCTGTAGCATAATAGTTTTCCTCAGTTACTTCATCCTGTCACCTTGTATTATAATTGTGCCTCTAAGTGTGGCATTAGGCAGTGACGCTCCTGAGATTTGTCACATTTTTAAAACTACTCCTTTGGTAGAATTGTTTATCAAGATCCTTTAGAAAAGAAAATGTCAGGACTCCTCGTGGTTTAGCAGTACATGCTGTAGTGCTCCACACAGTTGTCCCTGGTTTGATTCCTGATTCTGGGCCCTGTACTGCATATTCTCGCCTTCTTTCTCTGCCATTTTTCCCTTCTAGCTACTGATGAATCAAGATTATTTCTGGTTGTGAAAGACCAGAAAAATAATAGCATTAATTACATCTTTCACCAAGATGGACCAATTAACAGTGAATGCTAGAGATTTATTTTTGTAAGTTTTTGTGTTAACTTCAAAGCTACATTTACAGACAATTTCACACCGGCTTTTTTTGAAATCACATGCAAATTTGATTAACAACACTGAGGCACAGGCGATCAAAACATTGAAAGGGGTTCGCATGTTGAGACCTTTGTGGTTGTGCAGCTGGAGGATCTGTTTTGCCTCATTCTGCAGACTGAAACATCAGCATTCAGTTAAGCATGGCGCAAAATCATACGGTGCAGCATGCAGCAGTAAGTTCTGCAACAGCATCCATCACATACTCTGTTTGATGATATTTCCTTTTGAATCATCGACAATGACACACAGATGGAATAATTCCAGATTTTTTCTGAGCTCTGTATCTCTTGGCACAGTTTGATAATATCAGTAACAAACAAGACGTCTGCCAGCACCTCTCAACTGCTTTCCCCTTTGTTGGAATCTCAAACATTTTGTTTGTTTTTCTTAATATTTTTTTGCCATCTGACTTTTTCCCCCCAACTAAATAAAGCAGGAAAAAGAATGTATTTTTGCATCACCCACTTTCATTGGCGGCTAACACATAAAGCTGTCCGATACAATGTTCTGAGCAAACCGTTAGCTTACTGTTATCTTTATTTCTACTAAAACAATATGTTTTAGAACAAAAAATGTTTAATCTTTTCTAATGTCTTTTTATTGATTGATAGATATGGTACAAAACCATGTATATATAATTTTTTTTCCCCTCTAGGGGTTTTTTTGTGGGCTCTAGTGTCCCTTATATGAAAGTAGGCTGACAGAAAAGGGGACAAGGAGAGGGGGAAAGACATGTGGCAAATATCATCGGGTCCGGGAATCCAACCCGTGACGGCCACGTCGAGGACTCAAGGCCTCCAAACGTGGGTCGCGCTATCCCCTACGCCACCACAGCATGCCCCAAGTACCCAAATTTTAACACATTTTAAATCAGAAGTCTTCAGACAGCAGATGCACACCTAAAACTAAATGGTGGTAAAATAAAAAAACATGCTAACCCCTATACTTTGTAGTTAGCAATGCTAGAATTGGGAAAATAGGTTGCATAAAATACAATATCAGTATTAAATAAATAATTAATGATTATACTACAAAAAATATCATATTTTTCTAATAGCTTCTGTCATCACAGAATGGAAGTTTTTCTTTTTGATGCACTCTACCCTATCGGTGTGTTACAGCCTAAACATCATCCTGTCATTTGCAAAGTTTTTCTCTTTAAATTGGTCTCGCTCAGCATCTCTTTTCCTTTTTTTTTTTTTTAATTTCCATCCTGGTGGTGTTATGTTGATGTTAACACTTTATACTTGCTATCTGCAGAGCAGCAGAGCTGTAATCTCACAGTTTCTGTTAATGTGGTGCCCCATGGTGCATCCGGGGCTGCAATGACTAAGCTGCTCTAAACCAGTACAGAGGAGCTGTCAGTGGGTCTCTGCTTCTAGGATTCTTTTCCCTTTGGTAATGGATCTTTTTCTGGTATCGCCTCCAGGGTCACGTCACAATTTGAATTTAGTTTTTCTCAGAAAGTTGTTTTATTTTTTTTCTATTCCCATGCAGATTTGAGTATATTTGCTAGGGGAAAAAAATGAGATTTTCTTAAACCTATCAGAAGGATGCCAGCACAATTAAGTGAGACTTGCACCCTTCCAATTTGCTCTGTTGCATCCTGTGTTTTTGTGTGTGCACTTATGCATGTTACAGATTTCCATTCATGTCTTCTGGTTTATTCCTCCAACTTGTTACACTCCTTCTATACCTCTTTTTTTTAATCATCTGTTTGCCTTTCCAATCTGCCGTCAATGTAAAATGGGCTTGGCCTTCCTGGAGACAGAAGCAGTTCCTGTCAATACCTAGTCTTTCAATCTCTAAGTGGTCTGCTGTCTCTGGTCCTTACTAAGCATGAGAATGTGAGATGATCAGAAAAAGTGTAAAGTCTATAATTTAGCACAGGATTTAAACATGCCTCTTTTGGTTTTTCAGACTGAAAAAAAAAAAAAATCTGATGTCTTCTTTGTTGTCAATTACCGTTAAATAAATGTGGGGTGGGAAAGGAAATCTGATTTTTCAGTATTCAATATCTTCCAGTTGCTGATCAGAGTTGATTTATGGAAAATTGGCATATTCCAATCCATTGTTTATTGCTGGATTTCTAGGTGTTGACCATTTACTGCCTCTATGTTGCCTCAGAAACCTTTTGTCCATGTTTATCTAATAGCAGTGAATACCTGCATTTACCTTCCTTTTGTCATCCTGCGCTGGCCGTATATAATAGCCGATTCTCTTTCATTGATTTCCACAATATTTTTAGTGTCTCGCGGATGGCAGAGTTTTTCTCCAGATGTGCATCAAACACTACTGTACCGTCCATCATTAGTCTACCTTATTAATTGGCGTCCTTCAAAGCCGCATTGCGGTTCGGAATCAGTTGGCAGCAGAGATGGCATCTTCATATAAACCATGGCTCTCGCTGGCAGGCATCGGGACTTGGCAGGCAGGTTGTTGGAAGACGGGGAAGACGAGTGTGAGTGCTGATTCACAAAGACTGCCTCTTTGTACTCGCTGAGTGGTCATGCTGCGATGTCAGCAGCAAGAGTGTCTCCGGGTTACTGCCAGTGGAAATGGACGGTGCAGTTTAGAGATGATGTGCACACACACACACACCCCCACACACACATATATATATACACGCACGCGCACTCTTTTTCCCAAATAATCCTTCTTTCTCCAGCTTGTCTCCTAATTGGCCTCTCTCTAAGATAGTCGTCTATGCAGCTGTTCATCCTTGTGATATAAGATGAGGTCAGCTTTCTAACGGTGCAACAACATTGCAGGCACCACAGCCTTGCTGCTGCCCATACTCAGCAGTTAGAACCTCCACTGAGGCATCCCACTAATGAGATTCTCTTTTTTTGTTTGTTTTTGCTGGGGGGTTTTTGTACATTTTCGCTGGAAGATACACATTGTTAAAGATGATTTTCAATGTTGCCAGGTCAACCTGCTCTCACACCCATCATGAAAATAAAGCTTGGTTTGGAGCACACTGAGTCATTTTTAAATCTACTACTGTGTCCTGAATGTAGTGTGGTTTTTAAGGATGTTGACAAAGCAGAAATGCGGTACAGTTCTGTGGAAGATTTACTTTTTGAAATAAATTGCTTGGAGACGATTGTCTGGATAGGTGCTAATCGGATGAAAGATTATGCCAATCCATTAACATGACTGATAAAAATTCATTAAATAGTACAGATATGTTGTTGTTATATGATCTGCCCACATTTGTATTTGTAATTTGTGCCAATTTTAGTTTGTCTAAAGAGACAATAAATATCGAGATTCAAAATATTTTTATTTTACTTCTCAGCTGAAAACTCTTATCCAAAATATCTCAAGAGGACCTGTCTGCCCAAGTGGAAATATACAAAATTAAAAATATCTGATACATTTATCTATGTTCGTACCTCAAAACACAAAACTTCAGTATGAAAAGTTTTTTGTTCTACGTGATCCATGTAAATTAAATATAGGACTGTCTAATGGGTTTGGTGTATTCTATTCAATGGCCAGGCTACATTTAACCAGGCGAGGGAGGAAAAACTGCTAAACAGGTTCAATGGAAAGAAAATGGGGTCAAATAAGGTAGGCGTCTCATTGCAAGACTGAGCACAAGGAGAAAGAGGTAAAATGCAGGAAAGCACAGGGAGGGAAGGATGTGAAAGCAATAATAATCTCAGGACTGAAAGTGATTATGTTACCATTAATCTCTATAACAGTATTGATTCTTCCCTGTAAGTGTCTTAAATGATTATGGTGGCAGTTCGTCAAACCAGCGGTTTCTATTTCAAACCTGGAGAAGAAGCAGTGTTTCTAATCATAGCTGCAAGCATGAAGGATCATAAAAACTCCAGGTAAATTGGAATTGCTATCCCTCTGTTTCAGTTCTGTTTCAGGCAACACAGAGAGAACAACAGCTCTTTTTTCCACAATTGCTGCCGGGGCATCTTTATTTAAATTTTACTGCTATACCTGCCTCTGACAATGAGAGTGGTAGCTGCTGTAGTGTTGTTTAGACTTTGTTCTGGGAAGGACCCCAAGAGTTTGTTTTACTGGGCGTTGATAGGAGTGAGACAAATGGCCTGTCTGTGTAAATTGGACATGTGCATTCTTCTGTTCGTCCAGTTGGGATCTATCTTTACTCTCGCTGTGATAAATCAGCTGAGAAGACCTAATCTCAGAGTTCAGTCTTCCATTTGGCTGCAGTTCTTCAGACTTGGCTCTCCTCCCACACTTGATGGGCCTGGGTCAGTGTTCGCTCTGCTAGTGTAGCGCACTCTTGGGTGTTTTCGTTGTGGCGCTCCACCTCAAAGAATCGATTTCAGCCCATTCGGCTGGTGCCCATGACAACATCTCCAATCAAACAAATATTAAAGGCGAGCACTATCGTGTAACTACCTACTCCACCAGCTGCTCCCCTGGCCTCTTTTCCGTAACACGGTTGCATTACTAGTCCTGCTTTTCTGTAGGAGAATTGCAGTGGGAGTTTTCCTAATCTGCACTGTGTATTTTACTTTCTAAAATGAAAATAGAATGTGCAACTCCTTGCAAAAGTAAGGAGTTGCACATTTAACCACTTTACAAACACCAAGTTTGATGTATTTTGTTGGGATGCGTGTGTTAGGCCAGCATAAATTAGTGCATCATTGTGAAGTGGAAGAAAATGATACCTATAAATAAAATATCCACCATGATTCTCGGATACCCTAAAATAAAATCCAGTGCAACTAGTCACGATTAAACAGCTATGGTCGGGAAAAAAATGCTATGACAATTCATGTTTGAAATTTTCCAAGAAAACTTGTTAAATGCTGCAAAAGATTGGGATCAAGGTTCAATTTCCACTAGAATAATAACATACAACTGATGCTAATAACAGATTCATGTCTTAGTGAAACTCTACATCTATATTCAGTGTATAATCTGTGAACAACTTTAATTGTTGCTGCTCACAAATACTGTCCATAAAATCTTACTGGACTAGAGCAATTTTGTGAAGAAGAATAAGCTAAACTTTGACCTTAAGACATCTATAGATCTACATCTGCATTTGCTACTAGATTCTAAATATTTAGTCCCTGATTATAAATAATATGTACACTTTTTATGTTTTCATTCATAAAAGATTTATTATTTTTCTTCCACTTCATAATTAGGCACTACTTTTTGTTGAGCTGTCACAAAATTTCCAAAATATAGATTGAGAATTGAAGTTCTAACATTAAAATATGTCCGAAAGCTAAAGGGGTGTGCATACTTTTGCAAGTCAACACATAGCTGTTTGTTGACAAGGTTAAGGTTTTTAAAAGTGCATTAATTAACTTAATACCTCAGACAATTTTTCCCTTAGCGTTAGACGTGAGAGGTTGCAATTTTCCTATTTAGGTATGTTAGTAATGCATCATGTGTGCTCTGTAGAGATGAGCTCCATAAAGACTTCTCATTAGAATTCATGGGTGTCAGAGTCTGAAGCCAGAACATTTAGATTGCTTTCCTTTCAAAGCTGCCCTAACAGGTTATTGATCTGGCCCAATCTCATCCTGGTTAACGCAGCGTCGCTTCCGGAGCCGCTGCTCTCAGCCGAGGGCCCAATCCTTACAAACAGCTGAGGACGCAGTGAGGACGTTTTGCGGACAGCATGCTTGACTTGCTGTCTGATTCATAAGGGTGGTGCAGAGAGAAGAGGCTGTGCATTGGTTTCACCAGACTGCTTTCTGTGTTTGCTGCATCTGCATTCATGCCCTGTTTGTCTGGTAGTAAACTAGTTTCAGGTCACAAATGGTGAGAACATAAAAGGCTCTTACAATCGGAAGGTTTGTGATTTTTCTTTTAAATTTTTTTATGTTTTTCCCTTTGGCCTCCAGTTTGCAGCAGGTCCTTTGAGCAAATATACTCAAGCAGTCACATGTGCATTACTCACTGTTTAAAGAAAGCAGAGGGACGTGTGGCGCTGCAATCCTGACATTTTTTGTGATGCAAACACTGGAGTATCCGCTGGCTCCATTCACTCAGACCTGTCGCACCACATGCAGTCCGGTTCAGACAGGTTTCACTCCACAGGGGCTTTTAGGAAAACCAGTTTATCCTGTTTGAGCAGAAGTCTTCATCAGTTGTGCTACTTCCCAAGTCCAACAGCCCACTGACCCTAAGACACAAGTAGAATCTGGCTAAATAAGAATATAATTAATCTCACTGTGTTCATCTTCAGCATTTCTTTGTTGTTACAGTTTGTTTTCATATAATGTGTTGGAAGTTTCTCTCTTCTTCTTACTTTGTTAGGTTGTGAAATATTCAACCTCAGTTTCCATTTACAGAAAGAAGCAATACTTTAAGGAACAAGCGCCAATAGTAATGGTTTATTTCTTTTATACTGAAGTCAATTACAAATGTAGTCATTTAGATCCAACCATTTAATTCCATCAAGGGTATGAATGTTATATTATTTTCATACATGAGATGATGTGTTTATTGTGAATAGGTGGATAAAAATATGAACTGAATTTAATTTGAATTGAAGACTGACTGTATATATGTGAGTTGTACAACAAAAATGTTAACCGGGTTTAAACTTTAATATTTCTCCTTCAGTTTAAAGTTTCTTAAAATATTGCATCACTGTTGTCAGGTTGCTGCAAGGGGAGTGGTGTGTTTAGGAAGGAACGCTGAACATCTTCGGAATGTAGTTATCTTAAATAAATGACACACCGTTTAATAAGCTCCAGCTCAGTGTGTTGTTAGCAACAGGTGCTGGTTTTGTCAGAAGTTTCACATAGTTTCTATGTTGCCTCTCCCTTTTTTTTTTTTTTTTTTTCTTCGCATAATTGAAACTTTGGCAGACATTTCAATTTCGGTGTTTTTTGGAAGCATACTACTTTTTTCTTTTTTTGCTTTCTAGCTTTTTTCTTATTTATAAGGATGGTTATGCATAACTACACAGTTGCAGCACGGATGCTGGTAGAACAAATTTTAAATATTGATTCAGACTGTGATAACTCTTTTTAAAGTTGTTGAACACAAGGTTGGCCTTGGTAGGGGACACAGAAAACCCTTGTTTGAATTTTTAGCCGTTTATTTGACTTCATCCCTTTTTATTACAGCGATTCAACTGAAGTGAGTCACACTTCTCTCAAGGCTCACAAATTGTGTGCCACTCAGTATCATATGGTCTTAGTAAATGTGTTGAGTGAAAAGTGGATTCAAGGCAGTTCTGCTTTAGTCTAAAATCTATTGTGATCACTGTAAGGTTATCAGTCTGCACCAAGAGCCAATCTCAAGTGGATGCATTGTCCTCATTAAGTCAAGAGGAATGTGGTCCAACTGTAATGCTGTACTGCAACTTTTTTACTCTACTCTCATTGGTTGAAAAGAAGTGTGTTAAAGCAAACTACACTCAATGTCCTAATGCGAAGAGCAATGAAATTAAGTTTCTGCAAAGGACCTTAAAGGGAAAAAGGAAACACCTTGGCTTGGGAAAAATAGAAGCACAAGCTTAGAGTTTTGGCTGTAAACAGGTCGAACATCTGGCTGTAGAAAAGGGAGCTGCAGCACTTTAATCTCTGAAGAGCTGTTGGCCAGCCTCGCAGTGCTTTTTATGACAAATTAGACTTTCTATGGACAGATCTGGGGCTTAGCGGGGCTGTTATGTAATGACACTGATACAACACTTGTGGTGAAAGGCTGGCTGGAAAATCAACACCAATGCAGAGGACTCAATGCTCACATACAACTGCACTCACAGGTATAAATGATAGATAAACTTCATATTCTTCTCAACAGCTCCATAGGGCTCAAAAAAATTCAATTAATTCATTAATTTAAGATCCCATGTTTTTGCATTTATTGTAGAGTAACACGTTATTTGGAACTCATGCCATTGAAATAAAGATATTGTTGTGGTTAAATGAGGTTTTCCTCAATTGTTTCCTTTCTTTCCATGACCTGATGACTCTACTGCTTCCTGTAAACATCACCACATCAGATACTGAAATCCATATCAGAGGTGAGAATCTAAAGCATTTTGGTAAATAACTGAACTCCAACCAGCTTGACAAATATTTTATTTGCCTGCATAGCATGACTGCTGGCACTTGAAATATAATAGCCTGACAATATTGCATCCAAGCACTCCTTTGTGATTGCTATAAATTGCAAACTGAAATGTGATCAAGATTGCATTCCATTTATTGTGCAGCTAATATGTTTAGAGTAAGAAAAAAATGTCAGTCAGTAAACACACTCAGAAAATAAAGTCAACATCACCATACTGAACATTTCCTGTTTGACTAAAGCTAGCGGAGGCAAGGAAATGTGAAATTAAAGACTTCACTGGTAGCTTGGAGGGAATTCTTGGAACTGAATGAGTGACCACTTCATGTAGCTGAAGGTATACATTTCAGTCATTTGATACGTCCCCTGAGTCCAGATTCTTGGACAAACGACTTGAAGAGCCTATCATCAAAACCTTTGTGTTTAGTGTCACACACTCAGCCCAATGAAGGTTGAGTCCAGAAGCCTCTATAAGTGATGGTTCTGCATCACAAATTTAAAGAATAAGCTTGAATTCCGTTTCAGTTTAATTTACTGTTCAACGCTTGAAGCACTTAATTAAAAATTTCAAAGGGAGATTAGCTTATAACACAGTCAGGTTCTTAATAGAAACTATTTTTACCCTGGAGTATTTTTTTTTACTCAATAGATTAAGTGAAACCTTTAAAATCTTCAATATTAAGGCTTTATGTTTGTTTTATCCTATTATACATGTTACATGTGTGCAAGTTCACATGGATGAATGTGTTTTAGTGTCAGGATCTGTGTTTTTCTGTGTGTATTTTCGAGTTTTCTGTGTATTTATTTCGAGTTCTGTGTCTCTGTGCTCTCCGTGTTGTCCTGTCCTCCCCTTGAT
>CAEFZY010039416.1:0-10489 GCA_903066815.1 Brachyrhaphis roseni
CCTGACACACAATACCATCTATAAATTTAATAGCACAACAAAAAATGTAATCTTTATGACACTTAAATCCAATTTGCATAATAATTTGGAACACGGTGTAGTGTAGCACAGGTGCTATTGTCAGTGATTTAGTCATTTTGTCATTCTAAAGATCTGGCGGCAGTCAGGTCTGGGTACGGTGACAGAAACTGAATACGAAAAGGGTTAATCGTAGTTTTACTCAGGATTTCACAAGGTGGTGAATGTGAAAAGCTTTTTTCCATCAATAAATGAAATTATCCTTTTATAACCTCTTTTTATATTTCTATGGGAAGAACAGATGGAGGTCGCAAGTGAGTGGAAAAGAGACTCATCAGCACCGTGTTTTGCAAGTTGGATGGAGAGCCTTCACTTTCCCTGTGGAGGTTGGGTACGGAAGGGGTCACAGGTCATTTGTACATCGATTCCTCAAACCCCCTCTGAGTCTCGGGGCCCCGACAGGAAGTGGGCTCTCTACTATTTTGCTGAGGAGGCTGAGCAAGGGAGCTTCTGGTTCTGGTTAAGAGGGAAGAAAATGGAGTGAAGAAAAAAAGGATCCTAGATATTAAGCAAAACATCAATGAAAGGTGACCTCTGGCTGATGACCTTGGAGTCCGCACAGTGGCACCGCCAGAGGTGCGTCAGGCAGAAATGCCAAGCAGGTACCACCACCTGTGGTTACATCTCCATTAACGTCTATATTACAGCTCTGTGTCATGAGATTACAATCCAATGACCGCTCCATCCAGGACATTTCGAAGACACAAGTGTCCCTGCTTTTGAATCACTCTACGTAGAAGGTTGTTCTGAAAGAGCCTGTTTATATGTTATGATATTCTTATTGCTCCTAATGATTGAATGTGCATATCTAAATTAAATTGTGAGTAAAAAACTGAACAGCACTGAACCTTTAAGGAAATGATTTATACTTTTCTCACAATCAAAACTTGCAAATAGATTCTCACATTTTAAAGGGCTACAGACGTTTAACTTGAATGCATTCAGAATTAAACCAGCTTTCTTACTCCCTATTGTGAATAAGTTAATATAGGCTAATTCACATTACCTGGATATTCAAATCTAAAAATTGGAGAAAGAGGAATGAGTCCACTTAGCTGAAAATCCTTCATTAGATGAGCCAAACTGAATTATTTATGACATCCTACTCTTGATTAAAATCTCTGGCTGTCTCAAAGGAAGAAATTCACTACTGACATCCCAACTCATCTCATTTTTCTGACTGCATCTAATTATTAAGCTCATCCATGTCGTTTCCTCATCGTTTTTTCAAACATTTTTGGATGTTTTTTTCCTTTAGTAAGTCAACCGGAACAGACTCACGACCTGTCCATGGTGACCCTGCCACCCAAACTTCTATAAATTCTTGGTTGTAACATGCAAATAATTTGGTCTGTAACAGCTCCAAAAGAGTTTAGCTAAACTAACCTCGAGTGCACAGAACCATACACCTGTGATCCCAGAGCGCAAATACTGGTTTAATAAAAAAATAAAGCCAAAGAAGAAAAGATTCAAATCATGTCAGATTTCAGTACTAAGATGGATGGACCTGGGTTTGTGTTTGCTCGTTTCTCCATTGGGAAAAGGATGAAATGCTAATGGCATGCTGGACATGGGAACTATTTAAACTGTGCTTTAGATTGATGGAATGGTTTCAGAGGTACACACTGATCTTAAGGAGCTGTAATGCATTTTACTGCAACAAACCAACACAAAGTATTACAATAATGTGAAGTGTAAAAACTTATGGATGGTTTTCAACACAATAAATAAAGATAAAAAACCATTGCCATTTATATGCATTTAGCGCCCTTTCTTGTTTGTACCTAAATAAAATCCAGGGAAACCAATTTTCTGCAAAAAATCACATGCAAATAAGAGTCCCCTTGTTTGTAATTTGTTAGGGAACATTAGTCAATAAACAACACTATAAAGACCTGAACAAACCCGGTCAGTGAAGGATATAGTTAGGGTTAAATGAGGGTAAAACAATATTCCAAGCTTAGGCCATTTCAAAGAGCACAGCTCAGCTCTTCACAGAGCCACACATACAGTGAGTATCATGACACAACCATAGATCAAAACTGAGAGATCAGAGAACGACATTTTTCAAGGATACAACCAAGAGGCACACGGTAACCTTAGGAGAATCTACTGACAGTGCAATTGTTTGGCACTCCAGAAATATGGCCTGAACTGAATAGTGAAGAGAAGAAGTCAAAATTAAAGAAAGACCCTTAGAAGGCCCCGCTGCAGTTTGGTACAAGTCATATGGAGGACACGGCAAAGAAAGAGATCTGGGCAGAAAACTTGAAAATGCAGCTTTTTGTCCTGTATAAACATCCCAACTCCACTGCTAAGCTTTGTGGCAGTGAGACTCGACGAGAAGACAGATGAACCTAAATATTGGGCAGATCTTGGAAGATCTTACAGGGGTCGTGAAAGACTTTAGATTGGGGTGCAGCTTCACCTTCCAGTAGAACAACAAATGTCGGTGTACTTTACAGCCAAAGATGTAGTTGTTCAGATCACAGCAAATTTATGAGTAACATCATATAAGGAGTCCTGCTAAAACATGTAATAAATAGTGCTTATAAGACACAGGCACACTCAGTTGGTTCTACATGGTAAATATACTTCTGTAATAGTTGCATTGACATTGCTTGCCCTGTAGCGTATCATGTCAGTGACTTTAGAGTCATTTCTTAATAGTGATTGTCATTATTAAGCGTCAGCTCCATTCTTAAACTATAAGTTGCAATGAGTTAAGAAAAATAAAAACACACTTTTAGCCCGCCTGATAAACTGTCATATCACTCTGTATCACAAGTACACTTAAAACATTTGTACACTTTATGTAGCATTTTGTTGCACATGTTACTATTATGTGTCCATTTAAAATAAAATATAGATGACACTTTATGCAGTAGAGTTAGTGTAGTTAAACTGCAGAACTTTCTAATAAGCCATATTGCTGCATTTGCTGGTTCCTTTTGACCAATTCAGCAATACTCCATTTAAATAAGTAGGCCGTTAAGTTTAGATGTTTCTATTGGAAAGCACTATTCGTTTTCCTTTGAGCTGTTCTCCTCCGCACTCTCTAAATATCCTGCGGTGCCAGGAGACTACACTATGATATGTGGCTCCCCAATGATTTGGGATTACAAGAATCTAATTTGCACAAAGAGAAATCACTCTGCAGCCTCTGCAGACCAAGGCCAAACAAACTGAAGTCTAATTACACAGAACCTTGCTGCAACCTTCTGTTGCTGGGTTATTTTTTTGGTCCCTCTGACCTTGGTCTGTGCATGGTGAGACCATGTTGTTGCTCAGACAATCTCACAAGGAACAGTGGAAGCCCTTTGGTTGTGTGCTGAGATGATCAATACGGCTCCGTGAGACAAAGGTTTAGCACAAATCCAGCTCATGCATCAGATACCTTGGCCTTTTATCCCACCTGTATCTATCACACAAATCATCTCTCCTCATTACAAGCAGCTCAAGCATGAGTTGGGCCTTTTTAGCAATAGGCTAGATCATCGATCCTAATCATAACTGAACATCTTACAAATTAGCTGCTTTTTAAAGAGGTATGAAAAGATAGCTTTGTGATTTTGTGGGTTTTTTTATATTTAATGCAATTTGTCAGTAGTGTAAGACTGATACAATGTCTGTGTGGGCGGTTTATAGCTACAGATCAGTTAAAAGGCCATAAAAAAGAACATTTGGCAAAAGAAAGGCTTTGTGGTTAAATACTTGGGTTTACTGGACATATTCTGTGAGCCATGTGAACTCTGCATGCATCGTCTGCAGACGGTTGAGATTTCATAGTCAAGAATACAGATTGCATACATTTTCCGTGAAAAATTCCTTAATTTCCCTCAATCCGGATGGATAGCAGCACTTTTCTCCACCAGCGCAGCCACAGCACTCCTGTCAGCGCCAGTCTGGCTGATGTGCGTCCTCGCTACCGTTTGCACCAACTCTCAACCTTATCAGCTTGGTGTCACATACAAAGCAGTGCAATGTGAACACCGTTTCCCACAATGCAGTTTATTGTGCAACGCCAAGTCTGTCATTTTTTCACGGTCGTAAAAATGTACCTTTGTGTGCACGTATCCGGGGAACGTCTGCTTTCAGTTTTCTTCAAGCACGTGTGGACCTCCATGGAGTCAAGTACGCCAGAGTATCTAGGGACGTTACAACCACCTCCAGTGAATAATACTGGTTTTGCTGTAATCTTTGCACTGATTAGTGCAAAGATTACAAATACAGTACAAAGCAGCAAGTGACCATTGTGTCCTCAAAGTTGATGTACTGGATATTCAAAATGTTATAACTTGATGGGTGAGTCAGAACACCTCCAAAACACCAGGTTGGCCAGTATCAATCCAAAGTGCTTATTAGACTTATTAAGGTTTCTTTATCCAAAATTACGTAATTTAGGTTAAATCAATGCCAATGCAAGAGCCAATTCTTATCCAGTTCTATAAAAGAAATGAGTGCCAACTTGAAGAGATGTCATTGCATAGCTGTAATGCCTCATCCAGTAAATGTTTGATTTTTTCTCCTGTTTCAATTTGTGGAGGATCAGAGTGTCAAGAGATAGCTTAACTTAGCAAATGATATCCTTAGTGTCAGTAGTCCTGCAGAGACCCATCTGCAGGATGGAACTCCTGCAGATGGAGTCCCATCATCTTAAAAATGATGATGGGACTCCATCATCATTTTGGAGTCTTAAAAATGAAAGTGTTTGAGAATGTTGTGCAATTCCAAAAGGCTGAGTATTGTGCGACTGGTACAATCAGTGTTGGAAAAAGGGAGTTAAACAGATTTAAAGCAGGATTTGTAAACACAACCTGCTGATAATAGAGGAACTACACAAAGTTGGGAGTTTCAGCAGTGAGTGCAGCTGTATGTAGTGCACCGACCTACTTAAACTGTGAGATGGATGATATAAAAAACAGAAGGAAAGCAAAAAATAGTGACCTCATGTTATTCCACTACTATTCACACTTATGCAAAAACTTTCGTTTGAATTTATTTATTTTTTTAATTCTATGTTTGACAGGTCAATAACGAAACCCACTGAGTTTTAGACATTTCTGTCATGATGTTTTGATTGGTTGTTGGCCTCCATCAGCCCCATAATGAAAGCAGAGCTTCCTTCTGGTATGGGTCAGATTTAGTACTGACAAAGATCTAGTTGATTGCTGTCAGAGTAACTAGTTCTTTGTGTGTGAATGGGTGGAAATCCTAAGGACTGTTGCTATTCTACAAACGCACCAGTTTAGCATTAGAACCGATTTGTTGGAAAACTCCCTTTTGAATTATGTAAAAACTGGTTCAGAAGGAAAGGTTTCAAAATGCAAATTATATCATGATAACCTGTGGCCAATACCATAACTTGTATTCATTAAGGCCACACAAAATGACAACATCCAAAT
Organism: Brachyrhaphis roseni; assembly: GCA_903066815.1. Lineage (NCBI taxonomy): Eukaryota > Metazoa > Chordata > Actinopteri > Cyprinodontiformes > Poeciliidae > Brachyrhaphis > Brachyrhaphis roseni. The sequence continues at coordinate 5,484 of CAEFZY010039416.1, forward strand.
ACGTTCGCCATTGTCTGCGTCACATGCTAATAGCGCTTACAGCTATCGTCACCATCATGTGAAGCTCCCAGTTTACTAATAATATTTTCCTGTTTCCTGTAGACTGGTAGCATGTTCCCTGACCCGCCCTTTTCTCTTGTATTGTGACCCTTACCCTCTGCACACCCAAACCCGACAATTCCTGTCTGCTCAAACACAGACAGGATCTGTTATGATACGCATGGGAACTAAGTGTTGCACTCACATGTAGCTGGGGCAAAGCAGGAAACAGACGTTTTGTTTCACAAAGTGCATGACATATTTGTAATTTGAAAGGAAAGGACTAATTAGTTTTCCGAATGTTCTAAAATGAAATTAATAAAGTTTTTTTTCTTCTATTTGTCTTCGGACCTTTTACTCTCATCCGTGTAAATAAAGTCTTGTTGCAACAGGTCGCCTTAAGTGGAGACCACTTGTACACTATTTAAGTGGCACAATTACAATTACAGCTGTTCTTTGAAAGTCACAGAGGTTTGATGTGGAACCGCAGTGAACAAGCAGCAAGAAATGCACAACACAAGTCAGGGATGAAGTTGTGAAGCTCTGTCCCTGACTTACCTACTGGACATTGTTTCCCACCTAACATGACTGTAAAAGGAAAGCATTTATCAGGAACATAGATGACAATTATCTGCATATGCCACACATTTTGTCTCTATTGAAGAAAGCCATTGTAAGGCTAGTTTTCAGTTTGAGACATTTCTATTTTAATATGAAACTAAAATTGAACATTTTGATTTGCATGCAAATCCCTGTATGTAATGGGAAATTGGCAAATTATTTAACTAGAAACTCAATCCTAAAATAACTGCCCTTCAGTGTAAAACACAAAGCCTCTCCATGAAATTTGACACAATTGAGCAGTTTTAAAAAGAAGGGTGAACCAAAGGCATCTAGATGTTCAGTGCTTGTAGAGACATAACCCTAAGAGATTAACTAAGGGAGATGACTATAAAAGCATTTTTCAGATTTTTATTCAACAAAAACAACAACAACCGCATGTTATTTTTCTTCCACGTAGCTACTGAACTTTATTTTGTATTTTCTATTCTATGAAATTCCACAAAAAATACATTGAGGTTTTAGTTTTACATATAGAAAAGCTGTTTGGTATGTATTAACAGGTTTGCAAGGGAAGTGATGTAATAGACGTAACAGTATTCATATGTTATAAATTTAATTTCCATCTGTGCATATGTAACCAGTTGAGTTAGACATATTTAGTCCAAATGAGACAGCGCTAACTCCTCTGGGATTTCAAGCTTCATACACTCTGACTGACTAATTAGGATCATTTTATGCCTCAACATGACCGAGAACAACCAAGCTTTCAGAAGTACAAACAAGCTGAAGGAATCAAATACCCATTGGCTGTAACATCCGTGCATAATATCTTCCCATCAGACATATTCATGAATCAAATTAGGCTTGTGCCGTCTCCAACGCGGGGAGAATCACTCAAAGCCACAAGATTCATCCTTAGCAATTTGTATTTTGAAATGAGTGGTTTGGTGGTACTTAGGAGACAGTTTAAGCTTTTCTACACAGCAGAAAGCTTAAGCTGTGGGATTTCTGAAGCCTTAGGGGGGGGTTGCATCTTGAGCTAGAACAAATAACTCATCAGCTGATGTAATAAGACCATACTGGTGATCATAGCGAGTCTGTAATTCATTTTAAACACAGTATTGACTGAGATTCTACTTGTCTCCTGTGTTATGAAACCCTAAAATGACCCTGAACAAATAAAATTTGTTCAGCATAATAATTTGGAGCACGGTGTATAAGGATAAAAAATATTTATCAATACCCTCTCTGTTGTCTATCAGTTGTAAAGACGTTCATTTACAAATGTAAACCAGAGCTTTGACCAATAACAGGTAGATGTTACTATTTATCTTAAGTATGTTCCAGGGAAGCTTCACAGTGTCACAGTAGGCAGCACTGTTGCCTTACAACCAGGTGTTCCTGAGTATGAATTGTCAAATTAGCATTAAAACATAACTTTTTTCAAACCACAATCTCAATTTTAATGTACTTTGTCATTCCCACGTCTGCAGTGGACCTTAAATGGTTGCAAAGTTCTCTCATACCTTAGGCTGACTGTATTAATTAGCTATTCAGTGTGTTGGTCCACTAGTGGACATATAAAAGCTTCTGTCTTAGAATATGATGCTCAGTTGGTGGCTTTTTATCGAAACTGGTGAATAAAGTTCCTCCTTTGGTGGTAAAGTAACACTAGTTCCTCGTGGAGCCTTACTGGTCACAGTTCCAGTTGTTTCTAAGTATTAAATGTCGCTCTTAGAGCAAGTTTAGGCGCGACATGAAGGCTGACATACATCAGTCTTTACTGTCTTTTTAGTCCTCAGTATCATATATCAATAAAATAAGGAAGCAGAACATTTCGGATAACTTTTTCAACTAAAGGAGACCGGACCAAATGTTGCAGCAACTTTTATTTGTAGGAACCGTCAGGAATGTCTGATTGTGGCACCAGTGAGTTTGTAAAGAAGATTTATTTTGTAGATTTGTTTCGTAGATGTTTATGCACTGGTTGATAAAACCACATAAATTAAGGTTAGGTTTATAGAATAAATATGTATTGAGGCTTCCTGCTGCTGCAGTGGAGGATTCATTTCTCACATCATCACCAGAGGCACAAATAAATGTGTAGGGCTTTGTGTTTATTCATTATATAGAGTATCAAATTAATTGCTGTGCATGTGTAATGGCGGGGCATTCCTCAGGATGGACAGCTTTACTAATCTACCATTAGCAACCACTCTGCATTGTTACAGTAATTGCTGTAGTCTATGTCCAGCCAAGCAAGAAGAAAAGAGAAGTTTGCTTGAATTTTATGTTCTTTGATTTTTAAATTAAAATTCAGTTCTTTAATGTTCTAAAAGCAACATAAGAGGGAGTGTTTCTTAGTCTCCATATTGAAACTGGACATCTAAAACTGAAGAAACTGCAAAACTACAGAGGCACTCATCATCACAAGTCATAATTTACCCACTGTACACCTTTGAATGCAATCAATGTGTTTGCAGCCTCATGCAGGCAACAACAAAAAAAAAAAAAACATGAGAAGAGGATAGTGCAGCATGAGAAAACAAAAAACCTTCAACAAACCAAAACTTAAAACTTGTGTTTTCAGTTAGGAATAATTGGACGCCTCATCCCTTCCAGTAAGTAATTACCTTGGACAAAGCGTTTCTTATGTGTTAATTGAAAAATTGTTCCTCATATCCCGACTGCAACTTGACATATTTCTTGTCTTTTTATGCTCATTCAAATCTCATGATCATCAACTCACCTTTCAGGATCCAGCCTACTAATTGCATTTGTCCATCAGAGAAACAAAAGATCACCCTCTCACCTCACTGAGAACAGTACAATTTGTTTTATATATCATTAACCTTTTCAGTAGTTACACAGCAAATGTCACTGCCTGAAGATTCACAACAATAACAGAAACACAGTCAATACTGAACTTTTTTTCCCCCCATTAACTGCTGTAACAACTTGGAGGACTCAGAAATTGTTCAATTATGAAGTGACGCTACAAAAGTAATGCATGACATTTTTTTTGTAACACTGCCCAAAATCTACATCAAAATATTTGACATGAACACATTTGGTTCAACACTCTTGAATCAAATGTGTTCATGTGACATGAACACATTCAGTCACATTTAAACTCTGCTCCAGTTATGCACAAGACGTACAAATGATTTTTTTCAGGGACGCATTTCCATATTGTAAAACCAAGCAGGCGCAGCTCCAATTGGAGGTATGCCCAAGCAATCAATGATTGAAATTTTCAAATTTTGCTAAGCCCAAAATCATACATACTCATGCTAAAATATGCCCGGGGCAAACTCAGGGGTATTATGGTCTACCCTTTCTCAGTACTCTGTAATTGTTAACAAGCTTTTTTGTTTGTCTCCGATGGCATTTTCAGCCTCTCTTCTTCTGCGACAAACTTCTTTTTTTTTCTTTCTGTGAACTGTTTTGTGAGAACTCTGGTTGTGTGTTTCTGATAATTGTCCAGTTGGAAGAGCCAAGGCTCCCCAAGGCGAATAATTTCTGCTAACTGCCTGATGTTTTCCACCGAGATCTTAATGTACTCCAGATCTGATTCCCAAAGAGAATCTGTGGATGGAACTAAACAGCAGTGATGCCAAGGAAGCTTTCTGACCGCAGAAAAAAAAAAAAAAAAGAAATACGCATTTGAATCCCAAATGGGGACAGATAAAAACTCCCTTTTGACAGCTATGAGAAATGTTTGATTGATATTGATGTGACTATTTCAGACAGACTTTTAATGCCTTAGATGTTCCTATGAAAACAAAACTCATTTGAAAAACATACAATCCAGTGAGATGAAACGTGAGAATGAGTCAGGCATACAGTGTGGCGGCATGGTTATTTCCTCACACTGTGCTTCACAGGGTTATCAACTGGCTTGTCTGAGTCCAACTCTACCCAATAGTAATTGTGAAGCTAGTAATTTAGCCTGGCTGAGCTATTTGCTGTGCAGAGCTGCAATCTGTCAGCTGTTCATAGTTCTGGTCAGGGGATTCTTAAAACTACCATGTCTCAAGAATGGAAGAAAAACTATGTTATGAACATATGAAATAAAGATGAAACTGCTGCTATATCAGTATTTAATTTATATCATACTGCATCATTTTTACATCATATATCATTTTTCTTTATCTGACTATCTAAATTTGTTATGTTTTAACTATACATTTATAAAACCTGTCCACTCTTTAACTTTCTGTCCCTGAACCATTTCTTGATGACAGCCAAAAGGAAGCCCACCCACTTGTCTTTCAGCAGATGGAAATAACCTTTCCAGATTGCCCCCCCCCCCCCCCCCCCCCCCCCCCCCCACCCCCCCCACCCACCCCCCCCCCACGACGCGGACGGGCGCCGTACCACACCACGACCCCGACCCACCC